>JAOTRH010000002.1:5062188-5117312 GCA_034768845.1 Heliamphora exappendiculata
GTTGACCGATACGCCCGATATCCGTTACACGCGACCGCGACCGTTACGCAGGCCGATACCGCGATTTAGAACCTTGGGTGGACCATATTGATGTGTGTATTCAACTATGGGCAAGCAAGTCTATTTGTTTGGTCCTGAAATGTGGACTTGGAAATGATTTATGATCACTGTCACTTTGACCTTCATTCATTAATTTGTTTTTCACTTCTTCTATCCATTTGAATTAATATGTCTCACTCATCCTTCCTCCATAATAACTTGTTTTTTTTTTTCTTGCCATTTAGTTGATGAATGGTAATTTCGTTCTTGGTCTCTATTCTAAAATAAATATAACTTAATATATTGATATTTTCCTGTGAAGCTTTAAAATTTATGTATTGAGGAACAACATAAAGGAATGTATCTGGAAAATGTTGCTGGATATTTCATCTAAACATGCAACTCTTACCAAATTTTACATTGCTCACCAACAACTTTTAATGTAAATTTGAAAAGTTGCCTTGGCAAAGCATACTTGTTTTGAAAGGTTGGTTCAACAACGCATACTATCGCACTCGGCCATGAATTGTGGACTGATTTCTGTTTTCATGATGAAATATCTTCCCAAAATTATGATTTTGTAAGCATAGGAGTGCAATGATTAAAGTTATTCCTTGTGGATTTTGTTTTTCATTATTAAAAAGAAATTCATTGTAAATTGTGTGTTCCTTGCAATATAAATCCTAAACTAGTACGGTAATCTGTTCTAGCTAATAAATAGCCTGCCTTTTGGCCATTGCCATCCTATTTTTCATTTTGACATCATTCATTGCTAGCTGCATGTAGGGAAATTAGTGATGTGATAATATGAGGAGATGTGAATCTATGTCATCTTTTTAGTAGTCCCTTTAAAAATCTTTTTGGATTTTGAAGCCTTCTGCATATTATATGTTAACTGCATGATGGATACTTCATTGCAACAGATGCACATGAGACAAAACGGGATACTAAAAGGCCTGGGGTTTGGCGTTGTCCCATTTGTACATTTGATAATGAAGAGAGTATGTCTGCATGTGATATTTGCGGGGTTCTTCGTAATCCCATGGTTAATGTTCGCAGTGATGGCTCTAAGAGTACAGGTAAAGGTGAGTTATATTGTTATTTTTCTATCACTAATGTTATATAATTTCTTAGATTTGGTGAAGTGAGCTGCTCTGTGGATTGCCGCTTGTCCATGTTTTGTCTGACAAGAGCACTCTTCAGCACATATGTGCTAGCAATGTTTTATCTCCCACCCCACACTCACACACACCTCTCTAAAGTGGATGTGCAGGTAGCTCACAGCCTCGCACTTATTTTAGGCACAAACTCCGCAGTTGCGACCTTGTTATTAGGTTTCATGTTCATTGCCCCTTTATAGAGTAGATTTTTTTAATGCAGTTGATGGCATGTGCAAATATTCTGGAGCATCCATAATGGCCAAGTCTCTTTTTGCTTCATTGCCGCGTTCGACAACCTGCAAGACTGTAACTTTACAGCAACAGAGTGATGATTTTATGACGGATGAGTGCAATGGCTTCCGTAAGCCTGGAAATATCCAAGGGCATTCTAATGTATCGCATAGGATCTTTAGCTTACAAAACCATCATCATTTCAATATAGGTCGGCACATATTCTGACACCGGATGTTGATCTGAAGAGAAAAAATGCCAATATCAATTTAGAGAATATTACATGACCCAGCAGTACAGATGTTTATCTATTTTAACCACTATATGGCCATCATTAGAAGTCATATGAGGAAAACAGTTTTTTTGGGTTATACTTTCTAACCTTAACTATGTTGATGGTAACAGCCCCTTTCAAGTTTGATGTCCCATCTCCAGATGATTTGGTATCAAATGGACCGCGTTCATCCAATGCGGCTTCAAAAGGTATCCTTATAATGTTTCATTCTTGAGCTTGAAATTTTTATTTTATTTACCCTGAAAGAGTGATGACCACTATGTTCTCAATGGGTACCATTTTCAGCTTATATGTTATGTTTTGTTTAGCAAGCCACCCCACCCCTTTTATCCTCCCTCGTATTGTAGAATTTAATTATTTAAAGTATTAAGGGGATAACTTCATTCCCTCTAGAAAGGTGTCAATTGGAGAGAGAGTTTGGGATCTCCTCGAGGCTTGAAGTTCTCAGTAGCAATGCAAACAGTTAACTTCGGTGAGATTGAGCTTTGTTTTCTTCATGCTTGTAATTTTGGGGTGGGCACAAGTTGGTTTGGATGGTTTATGGGGAAGCCTTTTCATCTAAACTTCTCTTGCCAAGTTGTCTATTTTTTCACCCTCTACTAACCACAGTTTCGAAACCAATGGGTTGACTGACCATTCTGGCGGTTCCGAACTGGTAAGTTGGCTGGGTTGAAAATTTCCAAGAAGAAAAATAGGGGAAAAGATCTATAAGGCTTCATAATATATGTATTTATAAAAAAATCTTTTGATTATGCGTTTCCAAAAATAGGAAGGAGAAAATGTATATGTTGCTAACCTGCAAAAAAGAGCTCTGGAATCCCAAAAATCTTCGACCAGAAATGATCACCACCAAGGATGCCACTGGATGCCATTGCTTCAACATCTTTGTTTTGATTATTTTCTGATTTCAAAACTTCGTATGACTTTATGGAGGCACTGCAAAAGGGAAGAAATTCACAAAATATATAAAGAAGTTGAGCTATTCGTACATTATGGGCTCGTTTGATAATCCGGACTAGATTGGATTGGATTAATAGTGAGGGGGGATTGGTAATGAAGTGGGATTAATTTTTTTGTGTTTGAATTGAGTGGAATTAAATAACGGATTAGATAATAATTTACCATTGTATTAAGTTAATTTATTTTAAAATTAACTTAAATAAATTAATAAGTTAAAATTTATGTTATTTATTTTAATATTTTAATATTTCTTATTATTTTTAAAAAATTTTAAATTCATTCCTTAATCTAATTCTTTCTAATCCCACACCTCTCCCCCTCACTAATTATCCCCAATTTGGCGGACTAATAGTCCGGATTAGTCCGCCCAAATTATTAGTCCGGAGGCTTAACAAATGCGGTATTGGACTATACTCCGGACTAATCGTCCGGGCAAACTATTAGTCCGCCAAAACAAACATGGCTTATGAGGATAGCAAACCATATTGGTCTTTGTCGAAACTTCTTGCAAATAGCATTTTTTCGTTTTTAGTTAACATTTTTTTATGTCAAAACTTGTATACTTTTTAGATTAAAAAAAAATCAAAAAATACGATTTTCAGTCAAAATATAAATTATTTTCGTCTTTAATGAACTTTTTTCAATATTGGTAAAAACTAATATTATTTTTTAGATTCCTTGTGACAAGATGAATTGAAAAAGAAAATTTTTTGAACGCAACTATGAAGAAATTTAGAAAAGACAAAAATAAGCTATTTGAAAGAAGTTTTGCCAAGCACCCCCATTGTCTACAGGTGCAAGGTAGGAGGGCTTTTTCAGGGTGAGGCGGAGTTGCAGCGGAGGATATGTAGATGAGGTATAGTTGCATGTGTGGGAGAAAGGGGCTTTTTCAGTGGACAAGTTGTAATGGGGGGAGGAGTGGTATGAGGATTGGGGGAGTTGCAGATGAGAAAAAGATAGGGGTTTTTAGGTGTGACGATAGTTAGTGTGGTGGGTAGAGGGAGAGAGAAATTTAAGAAAAAGATAAGACATACTCTTGGAGGATAGGTAGTTGGTTGAATCGGTGGCCAGTGGTCTGTTGGACTGGAGTATTGAGAAGTGGGGGCGTGGCGGTGTTTGTTGGCTGATTGGATGTTTGGATTAGTAGGCAGGAGAGAGAGAGAGAGAGAGAGAGAGAGAGAGAGAGAGAGATAGTTGGCGATATCGTTGAGGGGTGGTGGTTAGTGTGGGGGGTAGGGGTGAGAAGGGTAATACCGTAACAATTTTCAAATCGGTCACGCTCACCACACCAACCCCCCACTCTTCTATTAGATGCCAATACAATACGCGAATGGATATTGTATCGGCCGCCATTTAAATGTTTTTAATTTGGTTAAAAAATATCGATAATCCAAAAATTCCCAAGAATCGATATTTATCATGTAACAGTACCTTTTTGGCCTGTATCGATCGATAAACTTGTTATGGGCACAGTTACATGAGAAGAACATACATGAAGATAAAAAAATCTTTGTCAAACACTTTTTCTTTCATTCGAGACTTTTCACGTGATACTTTCACATTTTTATTATTTTCTAATTTCAATTGGTATGTATTTATATTATTGCACTAGCAAATATCAACTTTTATTTGTTTTATTGTCGTGAATTATTTATTATGGAAACATTTTTAATTTCTTAAATAGTGAGATTCTCTTACCGCACGAATTTATCAATTTTTTTGTTGTTGTACAAGTCAAATAAAATTTGATGTTAGTTTCCAATATATGTTTTAGATGCCATAATGTTATTTAAAAACCACTACAAACATTTTATTTGTCATAAATAATATTAGAACATACTCATCATAGAGTTTAATGGCATTTGCTAGCTGATACCCCAATTTAAAACCATGGGTAGGGCATTAGAGTTATTGGGAATGAAATTGGCAATTGTATTTTTGGTTAGTTGAATTAGTGAGTAGTTGTGACTACGGGGATTCATGGGTCTTAGTGAAGGTTGAGGAGATTAAGAAAAGATGAAAATTTTATTTTAAGAAATTACTAAACGAAAAACATGTAAAAAGATTCAGAGGAGAAGAATCTAGTAACTCAGATGAAACTAGAGAATACAAGTGTTATTGCATTATAAAAAAGTTTGAAGTAGAAACTACAATGAAGATAATGAAATTAGGTAAGACTTTAGGACCAGATGGTATCCGTGTGGAGGTGTGAGAATGTCTAGGTGAAGTAGGAGTGTCTTGGTTAACAAAATTATTCAAGAAAATCACGACGACTAGAAAAATGCCCGAAGAGTGGAGAAAGAGTATTCTAATACCTATATATAAAAATAAATGATATATTCAAAATTGAGACAATTATAAATGTATTAAGTTAATGAGTCTTACAATGACGTTTAGTGAAAGAGTGATTGAACATCGTCTGAGGTTAACAATGATAGTGTCACAGAATCAACTTAGTTTTATGTCCAGTAGATCAATTGTGGAGGCAATCCACTTACTGAGGAGATTAATAGAGAAGTATAGAGAAAAGAAGAGAAATCTTTATATAGTTTATATATACTACAAAAAGGGCTATGATAGAGTACCTAGAGATATCATATGATGTGCGTTAGGAGAAAAGGCCGTGACAAATGGGTACATTGAAGTGATAAGAGACACATATAATAGAGCTGTAATGACAATTAGATTACCTGTAGGAGAAACAAGTGAATTTTCTTTTATGGTAGTATTACAGTAAGGATTTGCTTTGAGTCCTTATCTCTTTGCCTTAGTTACGGATGAACTGAATGGACATATTCAGGATGATGTTCTTGTTCGCTGATGATGACTTGGAGTGGAGTTAATGATAAGTTAGAAATTGGAGAGAAATTTTGGAGTCAAAAGGATTTTTGAGTAATTTTAACAGTAATAGGAGTATCAATACTAAAAATAAAGATTCAAAACTAAGGGATACAAAAGATTGAATATTTTTTTTATCTAGATTCAATTATTAACAAAGATGGAGGGATTGCAAATGTTGTAACCCATAAAATCAAAGTTAGTTGGCTCAAGTGAAGGGGCACTCCAGCATTTTATGTGATCGACGGATACCTACAAGATTGGAAGGAAAATTTTATAGGACAACTATTCGATCAACGATTTTATATGAGACAAAATGTTTAGTTGCAAAGAAAGATCACATAAATAAGATAAGTGCTGCAAAAATTAAAATGTTAAGGTGGATGTGTTGTAAGATTAGAAGAGATAAAATTATGAATGAAAAAATTCATAGAATAGTAGGTGTCGCACCAATTGAGGATAAGTTGAGAGAAAATAGATTATGGTGATTTAGACACATACAATGTAGACCAGTTGATCTTATAGTAAAAAAAAAGTGACATGATCATGAGTAATAAAAACACTAAGAAATGGTACACCTAAATTGATATAGGATGCCACATTAAGAAAATATATGAACTTATTAAAACTAACTGAATATATGACATTTAACAAAGTAAAATGGCGTAAAAAGATTTATGTAAAATACTCCAAGTGATTGCGGCAAAGGTTTAGTTTGATTTGGTTTGGTTTTTTGGTGTTACATGTATATTTGGGTAGGCGAGGTCCTTTGTAAAGTGGGTTTAGAAATTTATATTGCTCTCTCACCCGGTCAGGTAGATGAAAGAAATACAAAGAAATTCAAACTGTTATCATCTTCCTGACCCGTTCACCCTCTCAAACGTTGCGGTTCGACACCAGTTGGAGGTTAGCGGGTATTTTCCTTGGAAACTTGGCCCAAGGCTTTCTACCTTGGATTTTATGGTGAATGTAGGTTTTGGGAAGTTACCAGGGTTTGTGTTCTATCTTGATTGAGGAAGAAGATAGATTTAAGGTGCTTCACCATCACAAGGGTGCAAGTTTACACCAGTACAATCTCAAATTCTCATAAATCTCACTCTTTGTAGTATGCGATCTATTGCATCAATGAAACCACACACATTTACAGGCTAAAGACTACTTCTGTAAGCAGGACAGGGCCATGATTTTATATTGGAGGGGGCCAAGAGCATGGGTACACAATAAATTATGACTAATAATGCAAACTATAATTTACTATTTGACAAAAAAAATAACACCCATTCAGCATGCAAAACACTTCAAAAAAAGTTTTTTGTTTTTTTTGTTCTAATACATATCAACTAGTATGGAACTTTTGGCCTTTGGCACTTTGGAGTTTTGCAGCGGAATATCTAATTGACTGATTGTATACCTATTTAGGCTATTTGCTGCTGATGGGTGTTAACCATCAAATGAAAAAAAATAAAAGATAAAAAAATTATAAACTAATTGGTAGGTGTAGACTATGTAATATATGGCCTAAAAGAGCAAGGCAGCCTATTGTCTGCAATTAATAAAGCTGGGCGAGACTACTATAAAGAAAATTTTAAGCTAAAATTTATAGTTAGGCATAAAAAAAATTTCAACATAGAGGTGACCATGGCCTCCGTTGGGCTAGATATACCTTCATCCATGTCTATACGGACTTCGACTCCAATTTAAAAACTAAAAATTTATGGTAACTACAAATTTCTAGATCAACTAGAACTCCAAATAAATTTAAAGAACATTACTTGACCCAATTCATGACCCATGGACTATAACCACTTTTCATGTACAATGACTATTGAATACCAAAATATCCCATACCAAAATATCCCTACCCGATAAAACCTGATATGACATAAAATCTCTCCAGAAGCATAGTTTATTATACTAAACACAAATAAAAACTTATTCCAAACTCTTCCTGGTGTTTTAGACTTGCTCCATGGGAAATTCTAGATTTGCGATTTTCTTCTTGACCCTACCTGAAATGGTAATCTGGGGATGCGTGAATCCACCCGCAAGACTTGAGCATCGGTTTAGATAGGGCATTGCCAATGGGGTCGAACACAAGACCTCTGCGTTTACGGTTGATTCCAGTGATGATCATAACTCGCTCCGCTACCCCGAAGGGTTTTGCCCCTTCTTCTTTCCCTGCTCATCGTCATCCCCTTCTCTCTCACAAACAAAAGCATAAAACTTCTCTTCAGCTAGCCCTCCCTTAATGTCTTTGAAAAAATCTTGAACCCGTGAACTCCTGGTCTATACATTTTTTTGTCTATTTTCATTCATTGATAAATCTAGTTGAACATGCTCGTTCTAAATTTCTAATACTATTCAATTGTGGTGATTTTGATATATGCTCTCCTTGCTGCAAGCATTTTTTAGTTTGTGATATTGAGTATTTTTCTTATCCTCTTTTAGGGTTCCCCTTTGAGGAATTTTTTCTCTGTTAATATTCCTCATTCAGAGTTTAACAATCTTATGTTTTGATTCTACATTCATGCTTGCAGTCAATATCGACAAGTCGTCTTCAGTTGTTAGTTCAAGTGTCACAGAGAAGAAAATTGCGGTTGGATTGCCGTCAAATGCTAAAAGCTTTGATAGCTCTTCAGCATTAATGTCAGAAGGCAGATTTGGTAGTGTGGGGGAGGATACCCATTCTCCGCTGAATGGGGGTCAGCCAGCATTAGTGTCAGAAGGCAGACTTGGTAGTGTGGGGGAGGATACCCATTCTCCGCTGAATGGGGGTCAGCCACAAAATATTTTGGGTAGTCTGAATAATAACAGGTCTTTGAATCTCAAATCTGGATCGTCAAAGAATGTGAATGCTGGAAGAGGTCTACCAAATGCTCAGTATAAACCTGAAAAATGGATGCTTCCTAACCCTGCAGAAGATAGACTGCCACAACTGAATCTTGCCATTGTAAGTCCACTATCAATTGTTAGTTCTATGAATATAGGCAGTCAAGATAAGTCCACTATCAATTGTTAGTTCTATGAATATATATCCAGACTTTTTCCCACCATTTTTGGCATGTTTTTGTAATATGATCTCTGTTTAATTTATCATCTTAGGTTGGCCATGTTGATTCTGGAAAATCAACACTCTCAGGAAGGCTGCTGCAGCTCTCTGGACGAATATCCCCAAAAGAAATGCACAAATATGAAAAAGAGGCAAAACTACAGGTAACATTGTTAAATTTCATTTAATATGAGCTTTTTTCATTCTGTTAAAGCTTGGTTGATTGGATTTATGAGTTCTTTGTTATTCACGCAGGGGAAGGGCTCCTTTGCTTATGCATGGGCTTTGGATGAGAGTGCTGAAGAAAGGGAAAGGGGAATAACTATGACAGTGGCAGTTGCATATTTTGACTCCAAAAGGTATCATGTTGTTCTGCTTGACTCCCCAGGCCATAAAGACTTTGTGCCAAACATGATATCTGGGGCAACACAAGCAGATGCTGCAATTCTTGTTATAGATGCCTCGGTTGGATCATTTGAAGCAGGTATGGACACCACTGGAGGGCAAACAAGGGAACATGCACAACTTGTTCGAAGTTTTGGTGCTGATCAAGTTATAGTTGCTATTAACAAAATGGATGTTGTGGAATACTCCAAGGAACGCTTTGACACAATCAAACTGCAAGTTGGAACGTTTCTCCGGGTATGTGGTTTCAAGGATTCTTCATTATCATGGGTTCCATTGAGTGCCATCGAAAACCAAAATTTGATGGTGGCGGCTTCTGATGCACGATTGCTGTCCTGGTTAGTAGCCAGTATTGATAATTTCCAAGTCCTCAGTTTTTCTATCTAAATAGAAACCAGAAGCTGCTGTTCAATATGTAATTTTAAACAAAATACACAAGGATTCCCATATGTTATTTTTTTCCCTTTTATTTTTGTTTCAATTGCATCTAGGTGCATCATGTTTGAATTGAGATGCTGAGCTCTTTGAGCTTGCCCTATGCTCTATCAGGCTTGCTTAAGCTTGTTCAAACTTAGGTCGACACTCTAGGCTGTAGCTGGGTCTTGGTAGTTGGAAATTATATGATAGCAACATGCAGCCAATGATGAAGACAAATTGTTTCAACCCATGGTTATCAGTAAATTATGACATGCAATGTGGTATCTGTGATGTCGATGTGTTTAAGAGGTAGTTAATACATACCACCAGTATTTATTTTTTAGATTTTATCATTTGGTAAATGAGATGCATCATGCATGGTACGGATTTTAGCTTTCCTTTTCTCTTCTTGCCCAGTTTTGCTTTTGGTGAGTGAAAATTCATGGATGATCAACAGATAAATGGATTGATGGTTGTACACCCCAAGATCTCCACAGTAGCATGGTCGTACATCTCCCGGTAGATCATTCTATATAAAACTCTTCCTCCCTATAAAGGAAAAAGATCTTGTACTCTTTGGTTGGTCCTTATCATGGACATTTGTGTGCTAGAAAACTTGCTAACATTATGCATTTTGTTGTACCGAATGGTCACTGATAATCAAGGAATTCGCTCTCAGTTATTGGCCTTTATAATTGGCGGTATGGTTTTGGAGTCTTGTTTTTTTTTCTCCCCTGCATTAAAAGGTGGCAGCAGATGAGCAGTGCATTAGTTTATAGAAGTAGACTATGGAAACTCCTATCTACTGATTCAGATTTTGTGCGCAAAATAGCTTCTGCCACCTTGTGTTTTGTTCAAGATCAACATACTCTGGCTTGGCATATTTGATGCTTATTGTACATGCAGGGATAAATATAAGTGTCTTTCTATGTCAGAGACACGAGAGTAGAAAAATCTGGAAATATTGCAAAGAATGTGATGTACCATAGTACCTTCTCATTTTTTTTCTTGTCATTAATTTTTGTTTTCCTTCTATTCTTTCCATCTTCAGGTATATTTTTAGTTTTTTTCTGTGAAGATTAACACAGGAAAGAAGCTACTTGTGCTTGTTGGTAGTTGCATTTATGCTGTCTAAATATATTTTGAGAGTTTTGACTTCATGTTAGTTTGGTATTATGAAGAAAAGATAATTTGCATAGAAAAGATAATTTGCATAGAAGAACAGTGGTACACTACATATACTATACTTTTGACAAAGCAAAGTGCCCCGTATATATTATATATAAGTAAAAAATGGGGCAATGGACTTATTAGGTTACATTGCTAGCTTGTATGAAGTTTATATCCTCACTGAAATTTCTAGCAAATTCAAGTTCTATTTCTCTCTGTTTGTTTTAAATTTTTTATGCTATCTTTTTATTTGTTGACGTTATGAAGAATGTTGAAGCCTGACTGTAGTAATTCAATTGCAGGTATAAGGGACCCTCTCTGTTGGATGCAATAGATTCTCTCCAACCACCTGCTAGAGATTATTCAAAGCCGCTAGTGATGCCCATATGTGATGTTATTAAATTGCAGCCACAAGGGCAGGTGTCTGCATGTGGGAAATTGGAAGCTGGAGCACTTCGAAGTGGATCTAAGGTACAGAATGACCTTGTTGTTTTAGGTTGTTGACTAATCATTTTAATTGCCCTGTTTGTCATTCTTTTTCCTACTTTCGGTTGGGAGGTGAGAAGTTACACCATCCTAAACCTTCTTCCATTCTGAATAGCTTGAACTTTATCGTTAATGGAAACAAAGTAGTTTTTCATCAAGGATATCTTTGTTAACGGAATGTTTCATGTCCTTGAGAAACTTTCTGCATCGAATGCTTTGTTTTAACTGTGGGCGTGGCAGATTCTTTCAGAATAACTAATTGACGAGGAAATGACCTACAAAATCAACTAGTTAGGCTTACATGTTATCTTTATATATTATGTTCAGTTATTTACCATCTCTCTCTTTCTCTCACACATACTCATTCATATAGGACAGTAGCAGTTAAAATGAGGGCGAATGAGGCTTTCCTAGAATATTGGAAGCTAAAATTGATTTATGGCAGTGAAAAAAGTAGGCTTTTGAGGCTGATTGCAAAGAAGTTTCAAAAGTTCTAAGAAATTCTCTTTAACATGTTGTCCACTGAATTTGATGACACATGGCTTTATGTATTTATAATGACTCGTCTTTTTATTAAAACCAAAGACTCCAAATTTTGGAACTTATGTCATTGACTTTTAGAAGTTGTCTAACCAAGGTTTTGGATCTCTTTCCATATCGGTTGATACTTGATACTCCTTGTGAATAATAATTTTGGAAACGATACACATTAACTTCAATTCAGTCTGAATAATATTCTCGGAACTGTTCGACTGCGTCTCAAAAATCTCGACTTGTTTTGGTTTATGTTACATGGACCCTTCTAAATATGTGGTGCATCAATGTTGAACACTGAACACTCAAGTGTTAGGGTACGGGATGTCCCCGATATGAGTGGTTGGACATCCACCTACCCAGCATGTTTAATAATTCTGTATTCCTATCTAAGCTATATCTATACATGAAACTCTCTTACATTGTTTGATTTTACCATGTAAACCCTATTTTACTGAAGAAAAACAGCAGAAGTGTATAAGAAGTTTGAGTTTTTTTTTTGGTCGCGTCTGTGTGTTCTTGGACATAGGTTTAGATGAATTCGATATTTAAACCTGTATCCACTCCCTAATATCCATACCATGTAACATAGATTAAGGGCGTACTGGCCTTTAGGTACCATTTTTTGTTCCATACAACAAACATGATAGCATCCCATGCCAGATTCCCTCTTGTCCCTTAACTATTTTGCTGAAAATTGAAACAACCTAACACAACTTTGATGGTCTACCAATGGATTTGTTTTTTCTAAACTGGGTTTTTTAGATTTATCGAGAGAGAGAGAGAAGCTCAGAGTGCTTTAGTTTTGAGAAAGAGAAGCTATACAGCCTCTTGGGTAGATTTTGAGAGAGCTGACAGTGTGGACAGAGGTGACATTAGTAGCTGCATCCACTTGGGTGTATTTTGAGAGAGAGAGATGGAAATATTCAAGCTGTGCAGTTGGCTAGAGCTAATGCCGGAAGCTGTAGTGCTTGAGATGTTTGCGTGTGATTTCTATATACCTATACATATGCATTATATATAGAGAAATGGAAGCCCGAAAGAGACTAGAGAGAGGAAAGATTAAGTAATATATTACATATTCTGGAATGTAGATACTGGAGTGACCTTTTTTGGGTAAATACTGCATAAGCAACCTCTTTCCCACACGGGATGCATCAAACTTGCACGTCCAGTATGTTTAATTATTATAAAGAATGGTGGACATCAAGCACTTCTGGAAGGGGTTGTGCGGATTCTTCAAATTGTGTATGTTATGCTAAACTATTTGGTGTACGGTAATCTCATGTTTTGCACATAGAATTTTTTTTTATAGATTTATTTACTTATGACAAGTAGATAATATTTATATTGAATTAAATCGATTTGGTAAAACCCAAGGTTTTAAATCGCGGTATCGGCTGGCGTAACGGTCGTGGTTGCGTGTAACGGGTATCGGGCGTATCGGTCAATTTGGAACGGGAATTGGCAAGCGCACACGTGAATTTTTTTCAAGTGTTAGTAAATGACATAAAACTCATTGATACACATATCCTGACTTTATTTACTATAAATTGAATGTTTGTAGTTGCTTTTAAATGACATCTTAACATATAAAATATATTCTAGTTTTATTTACTACAAATAATTACATGAATGTTATGCAATAAAAAAAGTAAAAAAAAATTAATTAAATAATTCAAGAATAATTCAAATTTACAAATATTTGAGTCATAAAAAGCATAAAATATGAATGATTTTAATTTAACTAATTTATACTTAAGTCAAACTTAAATAATTAATAATTCAAATTTAAATCATAAAAATTATTTTACTAAATAATAAATGTTCATATTATTATATATAATAACATATAATACGAATATTATTTCAAATTCAACTTTTATCTTTATTTTTTATAAAAAATATATTTTTAATATATATGCATACATGATTTAGAATCCTAAATGACCCAAAATCCAAATAGTCCCTAATCCCAAATTAAACCAAACAAACGCTAGTCACAACCAAACATGTGCCAGTCCCAAATCGAAGCCGGTCGCCGAAATCCCCAAATTGCACTCAAATCACCCACCGAACTCCCAAATCGAAGTGAAAAGAAGCTACCCAAGGTCGAAATCCCCAACCAAGCTCAAATCCAACACAATCGAGAAGTTGGGATCGCCGATCGGCAATCGAAATCCATGATTGATGTTCAAAATTCCAAATTCGAACTGAAATCGAAGCTAATCACCGTCGGAATCCCCAATCTAGCTCAAATCAAATACAATCGGCAACCCAAATCCCCAAGTCGAACTGAAATTAGACTGAAATCCTTGTCGAAATCCTTAATCTGCCAACAAAATCCCAAAATCAAGCTCAAATTGAAGTTCAAATACTAGATCTGAAGAGGATGATGTGTTTGGAAAGTGCAATCGCTGCGAGGTGAGTTCGCAGTTACTGTTTATGCTTGTCACTGTGTTGCGGGTTATCGGTGGTATTGGCCATTACACACCGATACACAACTAATACCCGATATGTAACGGCCGTATTGGTCGATACAGATGCGATTTTCTCTAAATCCGATTCTGATGAGCGTATCCGAATCATAGCTCCCAAATACCGTTATGTAACAGCCGATCTGTTACGTAACGGCTGTTATTTAGATCCCTAGTAAAACCAAAACGGTAGCGCACTTGTACTAGTTTATAATATCTTACCAATGAAAAAATGGTATTGATAAAGTCCTGATTTCGTTCGGTTCGAGTTAAGGTAAGATGGCTTGCAAGACCTAAGGAAACACTATTGGAGCACCGGTGTGGTGCTGGCCAATGTTTCTCTGACAGTCAAATTGGATACTTGGAGGCGAGATAGAAAAATGAATTAGGGTTTTAGGGTTAGAGAAGATAACCTGTCCAACTCTTCTTATACTTCCATGTGTGTGTGTGTGTGTGTGTGTGTGTGTGTATTGATTCTTTTGCGTACTTTGTTCGGGCCTCCACATTCTCCCTCTTTGGCTTTCTTACGCGTGGAATGGTTATAGTGTGGTTTTGAGCGCGAATCTCGTGGGGCGTTAAGGTTTCCACATGGTCGAGATGTGTGAGAGCCCCACGCCCAAATGCTGACAGGTGAAAATCGCCTCTTGCTGAATTGGTCTCTCAAATCATCCCATGCTAAATGACTGTCGTGCACCACATCTGATCTGTGAAGACAACCTTGGTTAAGATGGGGGAAATGGAATGATTGACTGTAAGGAGGGGGCTTTCGTACTATTGGCACAACCTTTACAGATCTTTCAAACTACTGAACTGATAATGATGCTAATGACTACTATCTGCCTATTCATCTGAGGTTTCCTATTCTTTAGGTGCAATGTAAGTGCACTCAGGAGAATACTTGCAGAATATCTTGAGCAGAAAACAAGATACACCCTTTAAAGTCAATCTATGGCTGGGGTTTGTCTGTTCTTGAACTGTTGATTCTAGGTTGAGTTAATCTCCCGCGTCCATCCCTCTGTGTAAAAGAGGGAAAGAAATTGACTTCAACTCAAATTATACACTGTCTCAAGACCACAACCACTCTGAGGACTGCAAAGCGTTTCATTCCCTTCTTCCAAACTCATTCTCTTCCTCGTTATTGTCAATTGCAACCCTCTTTTGTGTCTCTGGTATGTTCTTCTTCTCGTGTTTCATTTGTTACCATAGGGATGGGTCAGAATCTTTCTCTCAATAATTCATAGCAATCTTTGAAAAGCTCTAGAGAGTTTCTTGGGTTTCCAGTTTCCTTGATTTTGAGATTTATCACCCCTTGCAATTGGTTTATTCTGAATGGCCAACAATAGAAAGCTGATCGTGCTCCAGTGATTCTATGGAGATAGTAGAGCCTTCCTTCTTCAAAATTAGATCTTCTCATCTATCATAGCGCTTCTTTACGGACTCCTCTTCCTCTTTCAAGCTCCTAGCTGAGTACATGGCAGTAGAGAACCTACCTCCTGCCTAACCTTTTGAACCCTACCGAATAGACTGTTTTAGAGGCCGAGATTGTGGATCACCAAAAGCAGGAGGCTTTGGTTTGACATTCTCATAGGATGATTGGCCATGTGGTATCCGTTCTGTGATCGAGTATGCTGGGCTCATTCAATTTAAAGCTTAGTACCAAACTTTTTAGTTCTTTGTTATTGAGAGTCACTCCGGAAGACGAGTGGGATTGTTCAGACCTTGATGGTGAGGTCTGTTTTTACAAGAGTGCCTTTGCTAGTGGTCTATGGTTCCCTATCCGTTTATTTGTGAGGGAGCTTGTGCCCAACCAACTAGTCTTTGGCCAATGTGCAGCAACAATCAAAATCACCTCACCATCCCTGAGTTCTTGTGGTGTTACAAACCTGTAAAGCAATGTCTACAAACCACAGGTTTGTGGGCTGCTAGGCCAAAGAGAGATGCAGGATTATAACCAGCCTCCTGAAAGCCAACAAAGGAAGGATTGCTTCTTTTTGTCTCGGGGCACAGTTGGAATTCCAATCGTGGAAGCACAACTGGGAAGACCTCAAGAAAGATGGGCAGTCTCTTCCTTTACCTTGTAATAGCGCTAATTCAATTTGCACTTTATTTTTGTTGAACTATGGCCCTATATCTGACTCTTGCTCTGGTCGCACGAAGAATGTTCTTTTAACTGCAGAAGAGAAGAGGATCAATCTCAATCGAGCTCACTTGGGGAGGGATTGGTCGATGTTGATCACCCCTTGAGCTCGAGTTCTTATCATTTTTGTCCTGAACCCACACTTTGAAGCATTGATGCCTCTGAACTTGGTTGCCTGGTTTTGTCCACGTGGCCAACAAACTTGATCGCGAGCTCTTGAATAAGCTGAAAGAGCTCAGGGCTGCTAGGTCAACTGCTGGAATTGGTGCAGTTGCTCCTCCAACCACAGAGAAGCCCAGTCTAACTCCCTCAGCGCCGAAGGAAATGAACGTCAGTACCTTCTCCCCTGCATTTATTCTGAGGGTCAAGAAGATTTGAAGTTACCAATTTCCTTACCCAACAAAATATTGGTGTTAAGAAAATTCACACCGGCACTGTTACATGACATGAACTCACTTGAAATCAAAAAAATTGAGTAGGTTCTAAGTTTCACTCTGACTAATTCTTTGTTTCCCAGGTGAGTTCCTGGAGGACTAAATCCCCTGCTTTGAATCTCCTCGTAACTCCGTAGTTGTTTTATTTCCTCATCCTGTCCTGATTTACCTGTCTGGTTACAGATCTATGCTGTTTCCGAACTGAGCATCCGAGGAGTACTAACTACATACTCATCAAGCACCAAAGTTGGTACGGTATTGAGGTAGGTTCTGATGTGTAAGAAATTTTAGAACTACAAAATATTCGTAGATCTTAGTAAACTCAACTTGACAAGCCTTTATGCCACATCCCAACTATTTGGGGTAGCATACATGGATTCATCTCTTCCAATTACTTATATTTGCTGCCATATATCCTTGATTAAGTTAAAATAACCTTGTTCTTTCTTTTAACATTAACCAAATCTCTGTTATGCCTTTGTCTATTTGGTTTACTACCCTTTGCTCGGATCAAATCACTCCTCCTTGCATGTTCGTTGGTCTTGTAGTGATCTCACTACCGCCATCAACTTCCCTCATATTTTCTTCAATTGGCACTACTTCTAACTTACTTTCTAATGAATCCATTTCTTATTTTATCTTTTTTTTTGTAACACCGCTTATTCATCTCAATAAGGTTACTGTAGTTTCCACTTCCCTAATACCCAATGTTCAGTATCACATACCATAGCAGGTCTTATAGCAGTTCTATATATTTTTTTCGTTTTACTAGTAGGAACCCCGTGATTATGAAATACTCTTGTTGCACTCTTCTATTTCACCAGAAATAATATTGTAGGTCACATCCTTCTCGATCTTTATTCATTCTGTCATACATAACTTTGAATTCTTTAGTTCTAAAGTATTTCTCCCCAATTCTAGTTTGAAGTAACTCATCTCGTTTCATCTAATAAAATTATATGGTCTTCGAATAACATAGACCATAAGACATCCTCTTGAATTCTCCTATTAAATCAATCTACAACTAAAGCAAACAGACAAGTCTTTGTGTTAATTCTTACTGTACTTGTATTGTTATTGAAAATTTACTTGTTTGTCTTCCTACAGTTCTCAGACTACTCATGGCTCCATTGTATGCGTTTTTATTCAAATCACTGTATCTAACTAATATTTTTCTTTTAGTATTTTCAAATCTTTCCCCACTCTAACCCTGTTATATGTTTTATGATTTAACTAGCATTCGGACACACGCAATGCGTGTGCAACTCGAATTAGTTTAAAGTATAAAAAATGATATTTTATCAAAATAATATGAGTTAATTATAAATTACGATAATTCAAGTAATAAAATTTCAAAATTAAAAAAACAATAAAAAGGGAAAAGAGTGGGCAGTTATGGAACTACTTTTATAAATTTTAAAAATTTATAATTCAAACTATTATAGGGGTAGTATATTTGGAAAAAGAAATGTATGGTTGGCTTCAAGAAACTAAACTTTTGGGTTGCCTTTTAAGAATAATATAGATATGGAGGTTTTTGTTCTTTTTCCTGGTTTTGCACAATAGTTGCCAAAGTGTACATATATGTTTTAATTGTAGTTGCCCAAGTATAAAAATAAGCCAAGGATAGAAATAGCTTCGATAGTTTATGTTCCATGCAATATTGAAACTATCGTCTCATATCTTAAATCTCCACTTAATTGCTCTCTCTCTCTCTCTCTCTCTCTCTCAAAGCTTCATTATTTAATAAGTTTAAATTCCATGATATTCAAGATCTTGTTAAGGAAACTAATTAATCAAACTTCCCCTTCATCAACACTTTCAAACTTTAATATGAATGCCATTTGGTACTAAAGTTTTTCTCTTTTTTCATCTTTTCCATATTCTCATTTACCTCTGCTAATCTGATCATGTGGAAGGGTTTGTAATTAACATCACTATTAGAGTTAAGTTTCCTGAACTGAAGTTTTCTAAATGGTTTCCGTTAAATAGCTTTTCAAGATAACTTCACATTGTTCCTTAGTCTCATCTTTCTTAACCAGCACCCTTGGTTCTTCATCTTTTATCCTTCATACACTTCAAGCAGTTTAGGTCTCTCCCCCCTCTTTTCTAATCTTAGTATTACATATACATGTGTGTATACATAAGAATTTATACTTGTGTCTTTATTTTTATCCATTAATGTAGTTCAAGACAAATATCATAACAAGTCTTCAATTGCCTTCCTAACTGCTTTCGTGGCTTTTCTTTTAGCTACTATATATCTTTCAAAAACTTTATCTTCTCAGATGTGTATAAAGTTGTGACAATTTCTTCCTGTTTTGATTATGTAACCTTCTTGTTTCACCACCATGTTTATTTAGATCCACTTCAAATAGATTGATTAAGAACCTCTTTTTCTAGTTTGACGGCACCAAAACTTGAGATCTTCATTTAATGATAGTCCTTTTTCCCAAACATATGACGAGTGCATGGGATAATCTAATACAAATTTTTATAAGAGTAATGTGGTAGGAGGCTCTTAGGGGCAGGTTCCGATCAACTTCCTTTACTTATTAGCTTTGATTGTACAGGTTTTCACTTTGCCTATCTATACTCATAGGCTTTTATGCATTTTCTTGTTCATTAGACTTGGAAGTATGTGTTTTCTCCTCTACAATTATGCACATGGTAGGATAGATGTGTCTTAACTATTCTCTTTACCAACTTTTAGGAATTCTAGCATATTCTTATATTCAAATTAAACGAAGTTTAATGTTTAAATCAATTGAGATCAGCTACATAAATTCTTTTTTACCCTTCCATTCTTTTAATAGATACATTTATTAAAATTATATACTTTTTACTATGGTATCCCATGTCAATTTGAGTTTCCTACCCTTTTGGCATTTCCATTAGTAGTAAGTCTATCACACTTTCTTACCATTGCATCTAACGGTCTTTGTTGTGCATGATCAACCTACCTTATCAAAGGTTTCTATTGTAAATTCTATCAGTTCTTTAGAATCCCTACGATTATTTGTAATGAGTTAAATGGTGTTTGGCATAATTACATCGGAGAAAACAAAGGGAAATTCATACAACAATGGGAAGATTGGCAACCTAACTAGCAGAGCAATTAATTAAGCTAGACACACTTCAAAAACTTTGTTTTCATATCATGAAATAGATGAATTGGAACAAAGATATTTGATATGACAAAATAGATAATGTTCTTCAATTAGTGGATATCATAGCTAATGATTTTCTGATCCAATTTCTGAAAGGTTTAAATGAATGTCTTTTTGAAAAAGCAAGATATATTTTACCTTTTGAAATTTTTCAAAAAATTCATTATCTCGTTGAAGCATTCTGAAAGAATTAAACAAATTCTATTGCGATGTCATCTTAGAATCAATATAATAGAAAATATTCCTCATCTTACCCTTCTTATAAATTAGGAAGAATAGTTCGAAGAAGATATCACATGGGGACTTCCTAATCAAGTTATTTTTCAAATTTTAGAACCCATTAATTGGATTTCTCTTCCAGGCTCTGTTATCAGAATCGTACGATTCACGATACGTGTCGTACGATTCGGTTCGATATATCTAGTAATTGATTCGTATCGGTGGGGTGAATCGGCGAAAGCAAGAATAGTACAATTCATGATACGTATCACATGATTCGATACGATTCGATTCGATAAATTAAGAAATCGATTCAATACCAAGCAAGTCTCAAGTTTGTGTTTCTTCTAACTTATAATTTTACATTATAAAGACTTGTCACACGTTACTTTTCTAAGCCACCAAATCTTATTTATATATTATAGATGTTTCTCTACCAACCAGTAATTGATTTTGGATTGGATGGCTATAAATTCCAACATGATATGATTAATATCAAAGTTGTGTGTGGTGATTTCGTGAGTTAAATTTTTACCCCGTGCCTATTTTATTCATTTCATTTATTTTTTATCATTTTTACCCAGTGTCTATTTCATTTATGTCGTTCATTTTTGTATCATCTCTCCATCAATTGCCAATTAATTTTGGATTAGATGCCTCAAAATCTAAAAATGTGTCTATGAATTGTTATAAATCATAACATAATTAATAATACATTATAGGATCATTGATCACGATAAAGCTTAGACCCACATCTTTTGCCCTACATTCAAGTGTCTTACCTATTATACTATATGCTCATCATTTAGAACAAGTTCTTTATTGATTTATGATAAACTTTTTCATGTTTATAATGCATATTTAATATTTAACTATTTTAGATATATTTTTTGATGTATTTTAGAAATTATAACCGAATCTTTATGATTCACGATTCGATACGATTCACGATTCGAGAATAGGTAATTTCTATTCACAATTCGATTCTTAATTTGACAACTATGCTTCCAGGTGATTAAAAGCACGCTCTCATATGTAGTAAAAAATCATGCTCTCATATGACAGTTTTAGAACTCATTTTGGATTTCTAGAGCTGTGGGTTGGGATGAAAGAGAATCCTTTTATCACTATCAGTCATGTCAAATTTGGTATTTAAAGTCCACAAAAGATTGAGAATTTACAGTTAGAGATCCATATGAAATCGAAGAAAGTGATACATAGTCTTGTGGCAATTTTGGATAGATGGTCTTATATTGGTTTCTCAGGTAGCAGGACAGATCAATGGATCAACATTCATGCCATTTATGATAACAGATGGAAGAAGGCTATTTGTTACATGGTTTCCTATTACATATTAGAGAACAATTGAGTAAATTAAGGATGCTGAGAATTTGCAGCTCAATTTGAAAAAACAAAATGAGTTAGATCTTCCGTTGGATTTATCCATGACAACATATGATATTGAAAATTTTCGTAACCAGGAATTTAGTAAGCTCCTGATTCTTCACTCTTAGGCATTGAATATCTTAATCTTGTAAATCGTATGAAGTAAACCAACAACCACCATCATCGTTAGCAGACAAGCTAATAAAAGAAGCCCTATCAAATCAAGCTATCTTTAAAAAAGAGATGCTTGAAGCAAAATAAAGACTAAAGACTTAATAAGTGGGAAGTGATGTAAAGCAAACGTTGAAAGACATAAAGGGGATTCCTTCCCACTTCTGAGTCACCTTTTACAAAAGAGATTCTTTCAGCCAGAAGAGTGCTCAACAATCCGAAGATTTTTGATGCAAGTATTGACATCTTAATATTTGGACACCAAAATTTATATCTCAAGTTCAAGGCCGGCCAATGTGGTATAAAGAGTTAAATTGCTTTGTATAGGCATTGTAAATTCTATCAAAATTCTTCTTTGCTTTTCTGCTTTTGTAATATATATCAAAGCCTGTAGCAGTTGTACGAGCATTATAAGAAAAGTCTTTCCACTTGGTGAGAAGCTTAAGTGCAAAACCAGGTCCGTAAAGTTGTAAGTTAATATATTATTCTCGTTTTCTAATACATCTCTCTTTGGTCATTATCAACTTCATTAACAGTTGTTATAAAACCTATATGCTTGGTATTTGTCAAAGGCCATATATCCTTTTATGGTGAACGTTGTAAGCTTTTTACACAACATTTTTCGTTTTAACTATTACCTAGGAGGGTTTTAGGCACAAAACAAAACTAGGCGGGTTTTAGGTACCAATAACAATTTGTAATGGCATTTAATCCGAAAGATATATTATGTGTGGGATTCATAACTGAAAATCTTAAAAATAACCATAATCATGTTTTCCATATTTATAAAAGTATTGCTTCTCTTTATAATAATTGTGCTAGTTTAAATAATATTTATGATTTAATGTGTTCGTGGTTTTCAAAAATTTAAAAAAAAAAAGAATACAAATCAAAATTATTTAGAAACTAGGGTTGAGTCAATTGAATCCAAAATTGATCGTTTTGGAAATATTCTTAATATTGATTTAAAAGTTGAAACCAAACAGCAACTGGAAAATCTAATAAACAAATTAGAATCCACATCTATTGAAAAGTAAAATGGGATGAATCATCCCGGAGATAACATAATCCCTAGGTTGTATTATGGTGTTGAAGTCATCATGGTACTTAAATCCAAAATCTATAATAGAGTTGAATATGATAATGTTGTTAAAATTATAGATTATTGGAGGCAAATGTATAAGGATCCTCGGTTAGGAATTGAGGAACGAAATAAACTGTTAGAACATGTACGAGAAATCCATCTTCAACATGATTTTTTAAGGCATTTTATTTATGAAATTAATATGCTTATTGATGATGATAAGAACAAGAAACTGTAGATAACACGAGATTTAAAAAAGAATTCACCTCCTTAAAAGAAAAGAGAAAGGAAGAAGAGCCACTCAATCCAGAACTCTTTGGTGATTATCACATGGGAGAATTTTTGTATACTAACAAAGTTAAACCTGAAAAGGGTGAGACTTGAAATTCTTCCAACCCAACACCAAGTCCAATATTTTCTAGAAAAGATGACATGCACAAGTATCCAATATCACAAAATGGAACTTATCTGGATTTAACACATTCCGTTTAAAGATAAAACGGTAGCCATCGATGATTGGGCACAATCTTTATCCATCGTTGTAACAAATTATAAAAATAACTAGACAAAAGAAAAATTCCTTGATTACATTGCAGCAACACCACAAGGAGACATTTTGCAATGGTTACGACAATGGAAAGAAACAGAAAAGAAAAAACCCCATAATAAAGCCTTGCTAACTATTTTCTCACATTTGACAAAATTCTAAATGAGTTTACAAAAATAATAAAAGAAAATTATTTGGTTTTGCAGGATAAACAAATTTGCAAGAAGTTGCAAATTATATTTTATCCAAACTAGAGTTGTGTAATATTTGTCTCTTTGAAAATATGTTACATTGTTTAGAAAATATTATTATCTCATTGATCCACTAGCCAACAAACATTGGCTAAACACTGGCTTGATCTATTCTTTCACAAACTCGTAAGTCCATGGGATGAGGTGTTTTAAAAATTATCCAGATTTTATAAAAAACATTAGGTAAAGAAAATGATTATAATTTGGGATTTTGGTTCAATTTTGTTCTAAGACTCATAACTAATCAGTGTTTAGAAATGAAAGTGAACAAACAGGTCATAAACTAAATAACTACCTCCAAATATGGAGTTTTATAAGAGAATTCTCTTGTAAAAGCAAAGAAGTTTACAAGAGAACTCTGATGGAATTTATAATGCCCATACAAAGCAATCTTACTCTCCATTTATACACACTGGTAGGCCTCGAACTTGAGATACAAAATTTGGAGTCCAAATATTAGGACGTCATTGCTTGCATTAGAAATATTCGGCTTGTCGAGCACTCTTTTGGCTCAAGGAATCTCTTTTGTAAAAAGGTGACTTAGAAGTGAGAAGAAATCCCCTTTATGTCTTTTCAAGGTTTGCTTTACATCACTTCCCGCTTATCAAGTCTTTAGTCTCTATTCTGTTCTAAGCATCTCTTTTTTAAAGATAGCCTAATTTGATGTGGCTTCTTTTATTAGCTTGTATTCTAGCATTGATGGTGGGTATTGGCTTACTCCATACGATTTACAAGATTAAGATAATCAATGCCATCCTCTAAGAATGGAGAATCAGAAGCTTGACTAAATTCCTAGTTACAAAAATTTTCAACATCTTCCATTGTCATAGATAAATCCAACGAAAGATCTAGCTCATTTCATTTTTTCAAATTGAGCAGCAAAGTTTTAATGTCCTTAATTTCCTCAGGTGTTCTTTGAAATATAATAGGAAATTGTGTAACAAATAGTATTTTTCCATCTGGTACTATAAATGGCAGAGGCACTGATTCATTAATCTGTCGTGCTGCTTGAGAAACCAATATAAGACTATCTATCCAATATTGTGTTGTGGCAAGCTGTTCAATTAATTTGATATTATCGCTTTGTGCGATTTCATACGGATCTCTATTTGTAAATTTCCAATCTTCTATGGATTTTAAATACCAAATTTGATATGACCGATAAAAGGATTTTCTTTCATGCCATCCCACAGTACTAGAAATTTAAAATGTGAAATATTTTTCCCATAGGTAGTTTTTTTATTACATATGAGAGCATGGGTTTAATCACTGTTGGAAAAGAAATCCAACTATAATGGGTTTTAAAAATTGGAAAATAAGTTGATTAGTTAGTCCCAATGTGATATCTTCTTCGAACCACTCTTCATGATTTATGAGAAAAGTAAGTTTGGAAATATTTTCCATGGTGTTAATTTTAAAATGAGATCGTAAAAGAATTTGTTTAATTCTTTTAGAATGATCTTCAACGAGATAATGATATTTTTTTGAAAAATTTCATAAGGTAAAATAACTCTGGCTTTTCCATAAAGACAGATTCGTTTAATCATTTTAAAGATTGGATCGGAAAAATTATTAGCTATGATATTTGCTAATTGAAGGAAATTGTTTGTTGTCATATTGAAAATTTTCATTCCAATTCATATGTTTCAAGATATGGAAACACAGTGTTTGAAGTGTGTCTAGCTTAGATGATTGCTTTGCCAGTTGGGTTGCCAATCTTTCCATATACTGTTGGAATCACACTTTGTTTTCTCTTATGTGATTTTCGCCAAAACACCATTTAACTCATTAATCATAGGGATTCTAGGATTATAAAAATCTTTAATTTTGGACTCATCTGATTTAGATGGTGTAGGCTCTTGTGGTATGTGTGAGGTGGAGTACTGTAAAAAGCCTTTTTAGCTTTTGTTAAGTTGTCATAAGATCTATAACATGTTCTAGGATACCAATTGATCTGGTCATGTCATTTGGATTCCTGCAGAAATTACCAAATAAACCTTTTCTTCATGGGGTTTTTCTGTCCTTTTAGCAATTGTAACCCATTCTCCTTGTTGAGATTGTTTACCCATGTCCATTCTCTTTGCTAGAGATTTTCCTTGCAATAATTTAGTAACTTGTTTAGTTTATTAATTGGCCAAGTTATTTTTGTTGAGAGAATCTGTAAGAAAATTGTTTGTACCTTTATGGTATATGCAAAAGTACATTCAGTGATTTTATTATACCAAGTCGTCTGCCGTGATCAATAGCTTTTTTCTTAACTTAAAAGTCCTTAACTGCTTTTATTATTAGTTCGGAAATAAAATCTTCTTGGGCTAAGAAGATATGGAATCTTTCTATGGCTAATTAAATGGCTAATAATTTCTTTTAAAAAATTATATATTTATGTTGCTTTGATTTAAATGTACCATAATTATATTCGCAGATTAATTCTTCTTTTTGAAGAGATTCTGGGATGGGATTTTTCTTGCTCTTATTTCGTTAATTCCTTTAAGCAATTCTGCTACTTTCAATAAGATGCTAGGATTGCTTTTAAAACACATCCCAATAAGTGTTAGAAGCATCCGTCTCTAAAATTGATTTATCACCTGGTTGAGGTAAATAAACATTAGGTAACTTTTGAATATTGGTTTTAATTTGTTTAAGTAATGTAGCATCTGTATCAGTCTATTCAATAATTTCATTTTTCCTTAGTTTGATTAACCAAGGGATTTTGATTTTTTATGTATGCTAATCATCAAAGGCTCTCTGAAAAGAAAGCCTACAAAAGATTATTACGTTGATTTGGCTCATGCTACAGTGTGCTAAATGAGAATATTTACACTAAAACTTGAAAGGATTTCTTATTTCATTTGGTACAAAAAATGAGTAGATCACAGGAGGAAGAGTTGTATGCAAAATTAGAAGCCTAAATTGATATATGGCAGTGGAAAAATAGATGTTAGTGGCTTATTATAATTTTGGTGGCCAAGAGGTGGGAAGAAGTATAGGGTTTTAGGGATTGAAATGAGGTAACATAAGATAGGGTTTCTGGGGATCCAATTTAGTTTGAATATAAGAGGTTTTGGGGATTCAAGATATGTGAACAGCGCTCCGCGAGCAGTGATGTCGCTGTTCTTGTAGTTTTGTCTTTGGGTTGACTGCTTAATAAAGGGAAGGTACAGGGCTGGGGAATTATGACATTGGAAGGAAAAGGGTTTAAACAAATCTAGTTATATAGTTTCACATTTTTGAAGTGCAGAAAACTAAAGAAACTAAAGCCCTGTTTGGTAGTACAGTGACTGCTAATGAACTGCTTTTGAATTAAGGTTTTTGCAGAGAAGAGTTTGCTACAAAGATGCTTGTTCTGTGTGATTTTAACATTTGAGTTGGACTTTCCTTCCAAAGCCACCTTAATTACTACCTGTGAAGTACCCGCGGTATGGGTACAGTACGATAACGGTATGCCGGTACGATAAAACTTAGAAAAATAGGGTACGGGTGTGGCTATGGTACGGCGATAAATTTATTTATTTTTTGTATTTTTTAGATTGCGTTGTATATATATGATAAATACAAAATTACTTTTGTTCGTGCCCAAAATGTACTGGCACCGTACTCAACAACTGGAAAAATACCTAGTATTTTTTTGGCGCACTTAGTACGTAATTTTCCATACTGAAGCCGTATCTGCACCCAGTACATACCCGGTACGCGTATGGCAACATTGTTGAAATATTCATGCTTCATAGGTTATTGCTTTGCTAAAAAGTGTTTTTTTTTTTTTACTTTTAGGATGCAACCAAATATATAAGGGCCACAAAAGTGCATTCAATCTAAATTAGTCACAGAATCAAATTTGGTTAGCGGAGGAGAAGAAATTTTAGGTGTCACACATAGATCCCCACTGGCATTACACCTAGGATTCGGAATGTATTTTCCAATCTCTAATAAGATGCAAAACTCAGAAAATTTTCTCTCTTTTAAATTTGAAGAATTACATGGCTTTGTCATCCTACTTATAAATGGGACTAAGGCTTGTTTGCTGGTGCGATGAATTCTCATAATATGCTTCTCAATTATGGGTCTTGTAGACAAAAAGGTTGCTTTTTCCTTGCCGCACCATGCGAAAGTTCTTGCCCTCTCTTTTCGCTGAAGCACCTTGGTTACTCCTTTGTTGAGAAGTGCTTTTTGCCTTTAAAAGTCAAATACTTTCAAAGATATTCACAAATGTATCATAAATGACTTCGACTGTCTTAAAAGTTTTCCTATAACTAATGCTGCAGAATGCTAGAATCCAATGGGGAAGACTCAAAAGTCTCGTAAATTGTGACTTTTAACTTTGAAAATTCATTTAAACCAAGAAGTATATAGGACGACCAAATAACATAATTTGAGCCAAACTTCAGATTGACAACCCTTAAGAGCCTGTCCAGAAAATTCTCTTATAAAACTAGCCCAGACATCTAAAATTTGAGAAGCACTATAATGCTAATCAACTGTCTTGCAACCCCAAAATATATATGAAATTGGTCTGAACAACAGCCAAAATCTAATTTATGTTAAGGGTCCGAAACAGATGCTCCCTTTTGATATATAGCCATTCAATTTTTGTCAATGCTTGGGATTGCATCTCTCTCTCTCTTTGGTTTTTTTAGCTTCTAATAGTAGTACTTTCCCCCTCTGCCTTTTTTTTTTCCCTGTACTATGGAAGCGGCCAATGGCCTGGGGAGAGGGAAGGAGAAGTTGAACTCACAACGTAATGAACTGCCTACAAGGCCCTTATTACTGGGCTACATGGCTGATTGTATTTTGTCTTGAAAATACATGGTTCTTCATGTTATAATCTGGTTGAATTAATCATTTAATTGTATGTTGTAACATTATTTCTAGTTATATTATACCACATAAGAAAGGACAAGTTATACTTTGCTTGAGTAGCTAAATTCTTCCACTTATAACAATAGTTGTCCATTCATGTGCATAGGTTCTAGTTATGCCATCAGGGGAAATCGGCACAGTGCGTTCCTTGGAACGCAACTCTCAGCCTTGTCCTATTGCAAGAGCTGGCGACAATGTGGCTGTTTCTTTGTTTGGCATTGATGGAAGTCATGTGATGCCTGGTGGCGTGCTATGTCACCCTGATTTTCCAGTTTCAGTTGCAAAGCGTTTGGAACTGAAGATTCTCACATTGGATGTTGCAACCCCGATTTTAATAGGGTCTCAGGTAATGTCTACTCTGAAGCCGCCTATTTTAGCTGGTTTCCTTTTAAAGTTTGTTTTGTATGAAAGGCACTTATGGTTTTGTGTGGAAATGAGTAGTTGGAGTTTCATATACACCACTCGAAGGAGGCTGCAACAGTTGTAAAGATCTTGTCATTGCTTGATTCAAAGACTGGGAAGACGTCAAAGAAAGCACCACGATGTCTATTAGCAAAGCAGACAGCAGTAGTTGAGGTTCGTGAAATGACCGTCATGACTGTTTCTATTTGTAGGTTGAATTCTTCGAATTCGTCTTGCTAGCAATTGCATACACGACTATGGTATAATGGGGGTCTATTCTTGCATTTCAGGTGGCTCTTCAAGCAGCAGTTTGTGTACAAGAGTTTTCGACCTGTAAAGCTCTGGGGAGGGTGTTCCTAAGAGCGTCGGGAAGAACTGTTGCTGCTGGCATCGTGACTCGAATAATTGAAGACCAGGAATAGTTTGCTTTCTGGACGAGGTTTTCCATGTCTGAAATGCCGAGTAGTTTTCTTTTTGTGCAAGGTTTCCATGTCGGAAATGTGATTTAACTCGGGAATAGGTTACTTCTGTACAAGTGATTTCCAGGTCGGGAAGGTGACTTGACACACCATGAAAATAGCAGTATGAAATCCACAGGCACAAAATATGCTTTCAAGAGTAACTAGTCTGTTGTTAAAAACACGAGGGTGGATTTTTTTTTGGGGGTAACGGGTAAGGTATGGAATTGTACGTTGGGGAAGGGATGAGTCCTAGTCCTCGTATGCGTACAACCGGCTAGTCCTGGTTCCCAGTGCCAATGTGTTTTTTATTCCCTTCTTCCCATGGGTAATTCAAATGTGTTAACTCTCTCTCTCTCTCTCTCTCTCTCTCTCTCTCTCTCTCTATATATATATATATATATATATATATATAAAACTAAATCAAATTAAGTGCTTGTTCCAATTAGTTAGGGTTAATTACATGAATCATTTTAAGCTATTTTGTTTTGTTACGGATCATTTTTAATTAAATTTAATATGTTTATATATTTTTTAATACGGTATTTTAGGTCAATTTAAGTTTACATCTTTCTTAGTGTTTTTGTGACTCTTGATTTTGTTGTTGTTTTTAATATTGCATTAATTAGTTTACGTTGTGTTTTTTCAAATTACTGTGTAACTAAAATATTTCATTTGGTACTAAGTGGACATGCAAATCGACATGTATCTAAAAATATTTTCATGTTCTCTTGCTGCCTTTTTACACACAAATTTACATGTTTATTAAGTTTTTTCTTTTTTTATTTAATTATTTTACTCACCGGTCTCCACCTAAAATTGGGAAATCCAATAAAAAAAAGTTAAACAAGGGCACAAGATGGAATTAAAAATAAAATAATTATGTTGTTTTTTTGTAAAAATAACTCACTGTAAAGGAAAAATAAAAAGAATGTGGGATATAATTTTTATATTTTATTTATTTGTTTAATTATTATATGACAGTTTACCAATGAAAGCTCGTTGTTTTCTTATTTAAATAAAAATATATTTTAGTAATGGAATTACTTTGTAAGAAATTGTGGGTAAATACTGAAATCTTTTAATTTGTTATTTTTCTTAATAATTTCTTACTCTATGTTGAAAAGTATGTTCAGGCACGAATAACGACTATTGAAAAGAATAAATATGTAATTTTGAATTACTTGCAAAGGAATGCCCCTTTTATAAAACGTCTAAGAAGCACGTATACGAGATATTGATATGAAATGAGTATAGCAATGCAATAAAATTTAATAGAATTAGGATAAGTTCGCAATAATTATTATTTTTATAATTTTTAGTATTGTAGTGTTTATAAAATCAAAATCACAATAAAAAATGCATTTCTTTTGTTATTACTGTTATATGTTCAATGCATACTAAATAATAAGATTGGATTAGAGATTTGACTCCAATCCAATCCAATCCAATATTTGCTTATAATCTATTTGGCATATCAGTCTCCAGCCCAATTGTAATTTGCAATACATTAATTTGTATTCTCAATTCAATTTGTGAGATGGTATTCAATGCAAAGGCCAACATTGTCAACTGATAAAAACACCCCCCATCTACTGAAATTAAGATTTTGATTATTTTGCCGTAAAGTATTTTATAATAATTCTTTTTGGTAAAATTATTTTATAAAGAATACTATATTTTTTTTGTGTTTGATTGATTTTTAAAAACACTTTTTCAAAATCAAAATAACGCTAAATTTATCCATCAAATTATTCTACTTTTTAATATATTTCATCGCCACCACTATTTCAATCACCACAATCAACACAACACTATCACCGACACCCTTACTCTACTATCTCTACCATTGTCACCATTGTCGCCGCTGGTGCTACTACTACCACTACCATTCTCATTATCATCCATGCCACTATTACTATTGCTGCCAACACTACCACTACCACCTTCATGACTACTATTGTCCCCGCGAGTTTCACCACCATCACCATCACCATCACCACCACCCCTACTTGTACCATCACACAATCGTTGCCACCTCTTCTTCCACCACCACTGTTACTGTTCTTTCGTCATTACCTTTATTGCTGTCACTCTTGTGGCCATCGTCCTACTATCACTCCACCACCCTTAACTCCTGCACTATTGCCACCACCACTGCACCACACCACAGCCGCTGTCTTCACCCCTACTATCGTTCTTACCCCTACCTCTCTATTACTGTTGCTGCCACCACCACCAATACTACGACCATAACTAACTCATTGCTACCATCACTACCACCATTGTTATTATCACTTCTCCTACTTACACAAAAATTTACGTACTTTTTTTTATATATAAATCAATTTTAGCTGGACTTATGATGGAAAATATTTTATGTTATTTTTATCAAATTGAATAACAAAAATAAATAAAATATTTTACCACAAAATAATTTATATTGAAACAAACAGAGCGTCTAGGTCCAAAGAAGCATATACTCCACGGGCAAATTATTAGGCACTCTTGAAGTACTAAATACGTGATGTCATATAGTATTTTCGATAAAAAATTTTATTGCTATTCACATTATGCAAGTCACTTTTTATCTCTAACAACATAACAAAGGTATTATAATGGCCATACCGTAAAAAATATTATTAATTAAAAAATATAATATACTGCAAAAATAATTGAAAATAGAAACTACAAATAGAAAGAATTTAAAAGAAAGGTTACGGAGAGATTGAAAACTTTTAGCAGATCGAGACTAACATTGGACGTTATTTTTTTAAGATAGATTCGTCTCTTAAGAAGGAGTTAGTGGACTTTACGAACGTATATCTTTTAGGATATAACGATCGACACTCAAAAAGAAACACTACAATCTTAAGGTATAACGAATCGATTAAGTGTTTTGCACCCTCAAACTCTTTGTATTGCAGGCAAGGAAATGCAGAAAGAAGAAGAAATTGGATGCCAAAATGGTGCAGTAGATAGGGGTATTTATAGCTATGCAGCTGACTATTTAAAACAGTCCCGTTCGAGCAAGTTCAAAATGGTTCAGTTCAAAGAAATAGGTTCAAACCAAACTGTTTGGGTTAACAAAAATACAATTGAATTTTAAATTCAAAATTTAAAATTTATATTTAAATAAAAATTTAAATAAATATTCTCAAAAAATAAAAAAAAATTATATTTTAAGCCAAAATTCACATTTAAGTAGGTCCTCTTCTATCCACAAAAATAGGTACCTTCAAAGGATTCTTCTTTACTATAATGTTGGCTTATATATATACATTAGAGTATTTTTCATCCATTAAACACATTAATTCCATGTTCAAATAGTGATTTTAAAAATTAATTTCTCATTCATTTCTTAACAGATTTTAGCAAATGAAAAAATGTTGTTCATCTCTGGAGAAGAATGCATAGTAATCTGGAGAATAATGTATAATTTCCACATTTGTTTTGGCTCAAAATTTTTAAAAAATTAAAAAATCAAATTTCAATTTTAACAATTACTACCATGAGATTGAATAAAAATATTACGTGAACTTGCTACATAGTCATTCAGAAGTACTGAATAATTGCTAACTCTAGGACTAGAAAAAGGTATTTACACTAACCATTGATTTATGTGAGCTGGCATAGAAGATATATTAGAGAACGGCGATGGGAAGGATCGTGGGGAGGAAGTAGTCCACTTAGATAAAGAAGGAAGTGAATGATGCTTTAGTACAAGTAGTAATTCATATGCTTATGAAGCATGAGTATTTTAAAAAAATGTGTTGTATATGTGCTTGGTATATATTGGTTATGTTTGGAGTTTTGGATTGAATTAGTATGAATTAATAATCTTTAGACTAATTGTTTGGAAATACCAAATATATTTCAGATTAAATGTCTTCCATTTACTCTAGAATTCTATTTGTTTTAAAAAAATATATTGTGAGGGGGTGTGGCCAAATTTTTGCGGCTAGTTAGTTTTTTGCTACTGATTTTAACTATAAGTTACAATTTTTTTCAAACGCTCATACTTTCTGTTATAATGTTTAATTATTTTTTCTTTTATTTCAGCTATAAGTTACAATCTTTAAACTAAACGCTCACAACTTCTGTTACAAATTACAATCTATAAGTTACTAGTAATAACATTTTCAAACATCCTATATATATGTACTCGGTACAGGTATTTGTACTTCCCATGGCCCTTAGGAGCAGAACTACAAAATTTATTTAGTGAAAATTTATTTAGTGGGGGCCAAGGCATACACATAAAGAAAAAATGTGAATAGACTAGTTTTTAACACACTACTATTCCAAACAGATTATTTAGGCCACAATTTTAAGCTTTTTTATTAATTGATAAGATTCTCATATTAAAAAAAAAATTTGTTCTTTTCATGTTTATAATCAAAAGACAGAGAGAAATAGCGTATCTCTCATATAAATACTTATAAAATATAAGTAGGAGTCAAAAACCATTTTAAAATATTGGGAGAGGGCTACAGGCTTCCTGCCAAAAGGTACATCCACCGCGCATGTCTGCAATGTGTTGGGTACTCAAAATATGCACTTATATTTATTTATTTTTTAGATTTTTCATAACTATGAAGTTCCCAGTGATTTATAAGATTTTTTTTCCATACTTTACTCAAACATTAATAAGCTCTGGTTTGTATGTTACTTAATAAAATAACATCTACGTCTGGATTGTACTTTACTTTTGTCATTAAATATGATTTGAACGTTCAATTCTCTCTTTTTTTTTTTTTTTGTTACAAGAAGAATCTACAAAAATCATCCATAACTACCTATCATGGGATTTGAATTCATAATCTCCACGATGAGATGTTGATGAGAAGCCATTAGGCTTCAAAGGCCTTGGCGTTGGATCCTTAATTGACTTAATTATTAAAATGATTGATGTATTTTGATTTTCTAACCTTCACATACACTGTGCTATTCCATTTTTTTTATAAAAAAAATTAATTTTTTTTTAAAATTTCTTTTATGGGAGTACCCTAATAATACGCATTCTTCATTTTTTTTAAAGGTTTTTTTGGTATTGATGTACTTCTACCATTGGAGAACCTGCTCCTACACCTACACGTGCTTAATTATATGTCTCATTGCTTTATTGTGATTTAAAAAATGAAAGATTAATGAAGAGTTGTTAAGAGTCCCTCTCAAATGTCATAGTACTGGATAAGCTGAGTGATGGTCATTTAATGGTTAGTGATGCTCAAAAACATTATTGACTACTGTTTTAGCCTTAATGATGATGACAAAATTAATGCATTTAATTTCTTGGCTTATAGATAGAAGAGTATTGTGATGTGAATGTAAGCACAAATGGGATGACTGTAAGTTTTCATAAAAAGTATTGTTGTAACCATTTTGGCCTATTGTAAATTTGTAATGTTATGTGTGTTAGTTTCGGATTAATCTTACCAACGAATCATATATTAGTAAAATGATATAGAAATAAAGAACAAAACAAAATAGAACTAAAAACAAGAATACACTTATAAAAATGGATTCAATAATAAAGGCATAATGAAAATAACCGAGACTAGTGTACCACGCTACGTTCTTAAGACAGAATTTACCCCTTCACAGTAATGTTTTGAGTTGTTAAGTATCTGTCTCTTAGGATACAACGGTCTAATACACATAGAAGAAGCATATAAATCTTTGTATCTATTGAAATTTGAACATCTATGTTCTCTTTCAGAGTGCTATGGAAGTGAAGAAAGAATAGAAAGATGAATCAGAAATGAAGAAAATAAAAAATAAAGACTAACCTTAATTTATAAGCATGGAGATGCATTTTTAGTCATGCCCGAATCGGTGTCAAACCTGTTCAGCTGAAGCCAATAGATAAAAGTTGAACCAACACGCATGTCGTGGTATAATGGTAATAAACCGCAGCTTAAAATAACTAAAATAAATTTTGACCAAAAAATCAAGATATCCTCCAAGTCCAAGTCTAAGCACGGCCGGACGGGTGGCGGCGGCATGCGTGTGGTTTGGATTAGGCCCAAACCTAAACCCACATTTAAGTGGGTCCTCCCCCTTCCACAATTGGGTACTCCCAAGGGACCCTCCCCCAAGTCTAAGGTAGTAGTATATAAACCCAAAAAAAGTTTGCATAACTACCAATGTCGGACAAGTTTTAATTACAATTTTTTAACCAAGTTAATCTCATGACTTTTGAAATCAATTTCTCATTCACTACCTAATGGTTTTGACCAACCAACCACTTAAGGTTCATTTATTCTCGAAAGTGAACACATCACAACTTGGACTCAAAACCAATTACTTAACTGGTGTGTGGGTTCCACTTAAAAATTAGCTTAAAGTTAGTTAATTAATATGGTTCAAAACTAATTTTTCTAACAATCCTCCACATGAATAAAAATTGAACCAGAGTATAAAAAGAAAAAAGGAAAAGAAGATTTAGAGAGAGGGGTACAAATTGGAAAGGTCCTGTAAAGGATAGATAGATTTCAGCCTTGAGCATTTCCTTGTGAAAGACTATCGAGTTTACTGGCTAATTAGTGAATATGATGTCTTGAACTGTTTAGCCATTTGTGTAAACTAAGACAATATAATTCATATAGAATCTCTCCGGACATAGTTTAGTTCTCATGATTGCGTTCATTTTGGCCCTAAACAACTCCTAGTTTTCATGAGTGTTTTAGAGATTTTAGTAATAAAATTCTCATAGAAGCGGCCCCTTCACACTCACATAGGTGAATTCTTATTAGCAGTATCCTGTTATTACCCCACTTGGATTTCCATGTTATAAAAATCATTGAAAGCAAAGCTTATTCCAAAACCACTGCAAGCATCACTGTTTTACCACAGGAGTGAGTAGGAGAGGATCTTCGCATTGATTTTACTTAATCATACACTTGGTTGTCCATTTGAACATAGATCTTGAAATCTGCAGTCAGTAAGATTGGGTTTCCATTGTGATGACTTTTATTTCGGAGGCTTTAAACCCATTCTGCACGATGATTTACCAACTTTCTCTCAATTCAACCATTTGTGTAGCAGATTCGCGATATTATCTTTTGAGCTTACATAGTCAATTGTAATAACTCCATTTGAGAGCAATTTTTAATAGTATTAAGCCGACAATGGATGTGTCAAGATTTACCATTATATATGTTATTCTGTGACCTACCAATTGCTAATTGGCTATCACAATGAACGGATATTGCTGGCACAGGCTTTGGCTATATTAGAATGTCCTCTAGAAAGTTTTGAAGCCACTTTGCTTCTTCTCCAACTTTATCTAATGTGATAAACTCCGATTCCATTGTGGATCTAGCAACACACACTAGTTTGGTAGATTCTCAAGACACGGCTGCACTTCCAAATGTAAAGGCATATCCACTTGTGAATTTTTAGTCTTTGATAACAGATATCCAATTTGCATCGTTATACCATTCTAGTATGGCTTGATATCTTATTTAGTGCTATCCATAATTTAGGGTGTATCTTAGATATCTTAAAACCCTAACTATTGCCTTCTAGTGGCTTTCTCCTGGATTACTTGTGTATATGCTCAGTTTACTAACTAAGTATGCTATATGTGGATGTGTACAGTTGATTACATATATTAAATTGTCAATTATCTTAGAATATTCTAATTTTGATATGCTTTCTCCAGTATTTTTAGTTAGATAAAGATTCATATCTACAGGCGTTCTAGCATACTGTGATCATCCTTATTAAATTTATCAAGGATTTTCTCAATATAATGGAATTGAGATAAGATATATCCATTAGATTCTCTAATAATTTTCATTTCTAGTATAACATCTGCAACACCCATATCTTTCATGTTAAATTTGGCATTTAACATTTTCTTGATAGTTCTAACGATTTTGTTATTACTACCAATAATAAGTATATCATCCACGTATAGACATACAATGACATAACCATTTTCAGTTAATTTAATGTAAACGCACTTATTATATTCATTAATTTTGAAGCCATTTGATATCATAAGATTGTCAAATTTCTCATGCTACTGTTTAGGTGCTTGCTTTAAATCTTACAATGATTTAACTGAAGGGAGCATAATCCCAATAATCAATGACGGTGCATACGAATTGAGTTATAAGTATTACAAAACAAATCTGTGCAAAATCATCAAGATAGGAAAAAACCTTAATGAGCTCCGAATGAGAAATTGAAACCCGGTATACCCAACTTAAGGTGGAACATGGATTATACCTGCAAGATCTTTCTGACTTGATCTCGTTTCAGCACTTGAACAGGAATTCTTCAAGATCAAACACTTGAACTGAAGATCTTGTTCCAACTTAGATCTTCTGCTGTATTCCCGAACATCAAAACTCTAACAGAGTGTAAGCTCTGGTCCTTCTCGTTTCGAATCCTAATCAGCTGCCTCCTTTTCCTCTGGTCTGGTTTTCACAAGCGTGTAAAAATCCTAAGGAATAATATAAATGATCAACTGGCTACCAAGGTTATAATGATGTATATATAAGTTACGACAGGAATCTAATGAGTAAATAAGACTCGAGCTTCTAATGCAATTAGAAAAATTCAATTCAACCTATAATTAATTTTCTAAAATAGAAATTGTAATTCATACAACTATAGAATCGTAATTGTATTCCCGGTTTTATTCTCAAAATTATTTTTTGAGCTTCTTGTTATTAAATATTTATTTATCTCCCTACGTTAAGATTACCGATACTCGTCAATTAAATTAAATTATTGATAATTATATTTAATCAATTTCTTAAAAAAATTCTTAAAACTTTTATTTAACTTATTTGATATATCATATTATAAAATTCATCTGCAGAGTTTGATATAATCAAAACTCATAAACTTTCTTAAGGGATTATCATCAATCCTTATCTAAGGCATGAATTCTGTCAACAATTTTACGTAATGCTGTTATCTAAGCCACTGAGCTTATTGACCCATAAAAAATCTCACATTTAATGAATCAAAATAATAGACACTAAATATATGTGGTTATTAATTATTTTGTGATTAAGAGTATAAGTACTAATAATAATCATGGGGTGGCAATTATTTTATATTGTCAGTATAAAAATAATTACCCTAATACAATATTGTTCAATACATACAAAGTGTACTAACACATTGAGTTAAAATTATCCCATTTTTCATAATCGAGACAAATTTGTTAAAATAATATATTACAGTCCTACCGATGGTTTATCTAATTGTATCTAAGACTGTGAACTAAAAATTTATATTATACAAGAACTGACAATCTGATCAACTGCGTATAAACTAAACTCTGCACATCTATGTTGAATAAAAAATATTCAGGTATAACATTAAATAAATAATACAGTGCAAATATTGCTCATATATGTACTTACCCAAATTATTTTATTTTATTTTTGGCTAGTTAATTTAACATAATTAAATCACTAGAAGAAAATTTTGATGATAAATCAAATATACGTATACGAGTGCACTGGGTATAATAACATGACGAGATATTAGATTGTGACAAATTCTGTGAAAGATACAGATTCTTAATAATGTTGTTCAAATTTTAAATTTAAGTGAATTCAAATGAAAGTGAGCTATTTTAATTACACCAAACTAGGAATAACCTATATGAATGATAGCTACGTGAGAAACTCTAGAGAGCTCTAGAGGCTTGGGAAAAACAAATCAAAAAGTGGAAGCCCCAACCCCGAACCCACCCTGTGAGTGCAATGTGATCCTAATATGGGGGTGAATTGAATATTTAAAATTTTCTTTCAAGATATTCAATTTAAAACATACAATATATTTTCTCTTGATCTTATTTGGATAAGCAAATATTCAATCAAACGCAAATATGAAGAGTTTGAAGGTTAGAGAGAATGAAATCGAAATTTTTAGAAGGTTCGGCGCACCGGCCTACGTCTTTGCCCCAAGCAACCTGCTTGAGAATTTTCACTAATGCCTCCTTATGGGCGAAGATACTTTTTTCCTTCACACGGCGGAGAAGCCTTTACACAAAGAAAGTACAAGCTCTTAAATCCAAGTGATATTTTCTCACTTGAACAAGGCTATAACCAAACCTCCACAATAATTTGATGGAGAACGCGTACAAGAGTGGGCTCCTTCAATGACTAAGTGAATACAATACTATAGCACACTAATTCACTCTCAAAAAATATATCAAATGAAGCTCAGAGATTTTTAAAGTTTTCTCTCAAATATGAACAAGAGTATGAGATTTGAATGCACAAGAATAAGCAATAAGAGAGTATGATATTAGAGAACTTCTTGGTTGTTTTTTAGTTCTGATAATGGGATCTTTTTATAGCAAAAAATTCGAGCTAGCCGTTAAAAGTAAAAAGATATTTTAATAGCTTAAGTCAAACTAGTCGTCATACAGTCAAATTTGACTTTCAGGATAAGTCAGTTGACTGATATGGTTTGGTCAATCGACTGAGGGGCTTAACTTGAAGCTTCCCCCAATTCCATAAACTTTTCAATCGACTGAATCATTGATTCCAATCGACTGAACCATATTGGTGATCTTCTAGTCGACTGATCATAGTATCTAGTCGACTGAACCTTCTTGGTTCAGCTTTTTCAATTTTAAGAAACCTTTTTAGTCGATTGATTATGTTCATTAGTTGACTGATTTTAATGGGAAAATGATTTTCATGATTATTAGTTTCTTCAAGTCATTTGTTGAAATGTTTTTTAATATATACTCAAGTTTGATTATTCCAAGAAACGTTTCAACATAATATTCATGACTTTAGGTTTTTTTTCATTTTCATATTTGATAAAATGTTTTTTAATTAAAAAAACATTTTGTTTTGGGAAAATAAGATATTCATGAGTCCTATAGTCCAATTTTGATTTCCTACGAGTTTCAAAGGATATATTCAAAAGTAGTGAACTTACATTGATTCTATTTTGCAATACATTTGGAAAAAAATAAAATTTAGTCTTCAAGTTCTTTGCTCTATAAGCTTGTTGCCAAACTAATTTTGATTTAAATGCTTTATGGCTTCCAATCCCTGTGCTTAAAATGAATTCCTAAAAATACTCTCAATTTGCACAATTAAATATCTTAGTTTGTTATCATAAAAAATAGTCGTTGAAACCTTGTTTAGGTCAATAATTTTTTCTTTTTTGATAATGTCAAAACAATGAGTAAAATAATGTAGAAAAGCTATATAATGCTCCCTCTCATAATAAGCATGAATGAATAAGTATGTTAGAGAGTTTTAATAACTCCTCCTCATAATATGCATAGTTGCATGTTATCGAGGAATAGTATATTTTGAAGACTTAACATTTTTATTTTATCTTTAAGAGCAATGTAAGCAATTTATATTCAAAATATTATTCACATTTATTCATTCAATATCTAAAAATGACGAGTCATGCATTTAAAGTTTGAACATCCAAAAAGATGCATTCAAGGTTTGAACATCCAAAACATGCATATATAAATCCAAAAAGTTAATACATCCACTTGACCAAAAGTTTTTAACTTAATTTAAAAACCAAGAAATTTTAAGCACACTATTTTGCCTTCTCCCCTTTTTTGTCATGATCAAAAAGCCAGAGAGCCAGAGGAGTCATCGTCATCGGGATCCTCAGATTCGGCAGCCTCGTTATCACATCCATTTATGCCACCAGCACCACTAGTATCATCATCATAGCCATGATCAGGTGAAGAAGTGGGATAGGGTGGAATACAGTGAGCATCTTCTATGCGAGAGAGGCGTTTGTGGACTTTCTTGAATTCTCCTTTGATTTCTTTGGTAAAAGATTTCACCAATCCCTTTAGGAAAGACTGGGTGGAGCGATCTAGAGGAGGATCGACCCGAGTAGGAGCGGTGGGTGAAGCGTGACCGTTTGCTTCCTTGTCCCCTTCACTATCCGGAGCCACAGGAGCTTCTTTCGGTTCGTCCTCTTGTTCTCGTTCCATTTTAGGAACCCAATTGTTACCACGGAGATAATATCCCGTGAGTTTTAAGGATTTAGCAGTGAGGAAGTCAATTGGTTTTGGTGGGAGAAAATTGAACGAAAAGGAAGAGAAACCAAAGGACTCAAAAAGGGGAGTAAGATGAGCACCATATGGTAAAGTGTGGCAAGTGGAACTCTCTTTGGCAAACATCCACATGCACATGAGAGATGGAATATCAAGGCATTTGCAGGTGAAAACACACCACATTATGAAGCAATCAATGAATGATATGTAGGTTCTTGAACCACTTCGGAAAAGGATGTTATAGGTGATGATTAATCGAACGATTTTGGCTGTGAGAGTGAGTTGAGAATATTTTGGAGTGAAATTAAAATTTACAACCTCTTAATTCATAACCATGGGCAAGAAGGCTTGAAGTATAAAATCTTGCTCCGTAATCCAACTGGATGATGCTCGAGGGCAAACAAAATCACCTCTACCCATACCAAAAAGATTGGCAATGTCTTTGTTGGTAAAGTTTCACGCCCCAAACACAGTGTCGCGCGAAAGCTCACCTAAACATCATTTGATAAAATAAGATTTGTAATTGAAAAACCATCAACTAAAAAATATAGATCATTTGGATAAAAATCTTCACAGTTCAACTCTGATAAACTGTAAACATGTATTCTCATACATGAATAAATATATCGCCTCAAGGCGTACAAAATCAGCATTCTGAAACAGGCACTACATGTAAAGTACATGTCCAAAACTGGAAACTACAACTAGTCTTCCGCCACCACAGGAATCTAAGTCAACTCCACATGTTCACCTGAAAATATTTTTACAGCAAAATCTCACATTGTGAGCCAAAGCCCAATAGGAAAAGACAGTAAAGCTATAAAGCAGGCTATGCAATCATATGGTGGAAGCTAACTCAACCACTAAAGCCAAAAATGTTTTTCTTTCAAAAACTACAAGTTTTTCATCTGAAAATCACTATTTTCATCCTTAAAATTATGCATATAATCCTAATAGATATCATGTCACAATTAAGGAAAAGCTGTAAAACACAGTGTTCTCCACTTGGGTCACACAACTGAGGAAAATAGATAAAATATAATCCTTTGTACCGGCTCTTCCACACTGATAAAGGTAACAACTATAGACTCTCGTCCATTACCCTATACCCACAGGCTTAGTAATGACAAGTTCTATACGGAGTCACGACAATGACGCCATTAACGGAGGCAATCGAGCCACTCAACTTACGGGAACTAGCCCGAAGGTACAGAGCACTTACTACTTAATTTACGGGACCTAAGCCCGAGGGTACAAAGCACCCACACACACTCAATTTACATAGACTAATCCGAAGGTATAGAGCACCTATGCTACGCACGTTTCTGGACTTACACCAATGAGCAATGAAAGCCCAACTCAACCAAGCCCACTGCCACGGTACATCTATGGATAAATATTTCAAAACTCAATCGTAGTTCAACTACGAAAACCCGTAAAATAGTTTTACATCGAATGTATATAAAAAGGATCCAATCCATCAACATGGAGATTTACAAGCATGTAACAACATATTTCCAACAAAACTGAGACTCAACCCAAGTGTTAGCTCCAAACCTCCAAAAGCATGTTTTCACAAAAATACCTCGTTTTCAAACCTCCTTTTGAAAATTACGGATATCAACATATCCAGATCATGTATAAAATCGAAAAAAGGCGTAAAATCCACTTTGACCCAAAATCAAGGTTTAAAAACATGAAAATCACATTTAATGTATTTTTCACCCGGTGAAAATACATATAATTACATATATCACCCTTATACAGCAGTAGGGTCTAAAATCCTACCTCAGAGAGCTAAAAGCTCGACGCCTCAAAATTCAACCTCGTCAGAACGAGAATCCGTCAGGATGGATACGAAACCTACGTCTCCAACAGCGAAGATCTGCTATCGAACCACAAAAAACAAAGCCCCGGGCCCCCCGAAAGCTAGAGAGAAGGTAGAGAAAAGGTGGAGAGAGAGAGATTTGCTTGAAAAAGATATTTTGGGTCTCCAAAAAGATATTTGTAGCTTTTATAGATTTTTGCGCCCAAGACTCACTGCTCGAGCGGACCCCTTGCCGACATAGGCCCTGCCACACCACCGTTCGAGCGCCCAAGCACCGCTCGAGCGGTCACCTCTCGGACCAATACTCTGCCACCAGCCCGCTCGAGCCCGTTCACCACCGCTCGAGCGGTTGTCGCTAGGAGAGAAAATCGAAGAAGGCAACCAAGCTGAGCCCCCCGCATGCATAACATGTATAACACCTATACAAAACATGTTGTTTTACAACTGGAAACATAAATCATACACCAAGAGATACATATATCGAAAGGAACACATCGACATATACAAATATCTCAAAAAGAGACGGGTCCGGGTCTCACATAAAGCAATAGTGTTTTCCATAAAGGTAAGTGCAAAGATGAGTATAAGGATCATTAGGACTTGTTTTAGATTCTTTGATAAGATTTGTATTGAACAACCGAATATGTTTTGGGAACATACCATTTGGTTGATGAAACAAAAATGCACACCAACCAATATCGGAAAAGAGATGACAAATATGTGGAAAATAGGTATTCATGAAGTTCATATGGAGAAACTTACCAAAAATCGGTTCAAGGGAACGAACATGATTTTTGTAGAGAGTTTTAGCCGTCCAGGTTGAGAACCATTTTTCGTTTTCATCCACGGGTGCCCCCTGAGCAACGAATTTTCCTTTCCCTCCCTTTGTTCTAGGCGGTATGTTAGAGATGAGACGTACTTAAAGTGAGAAGTGAGAGGTTGAACCATTTTTTGTGTAGTATTTTATTTGGCTGAAATTTCATAATCTAGTCGTTAAAATTAAATACCAATATGATTTTTAGATAATTTAGTTTATAGTGGATAGAACGTTTTCAGAGATGAATCTATTCTGTACACCACTTGAACATGAATAGATGCTGGGATTCTCCGAACTTAGGTTCATATTTATCTTTGGGCCTTTCTTATTTTTCAGTTTTCTAAAGTTTTCACAAAATGACCACACAGTGGCGACCCATTTGAATTGAATGTTTAAACTCTGTCTTTATTTTGTTTATGTATATTTGGCTTGAAGAAATGGCTACCTATGTGAATCTTACTTTTTATTCGTATTAGTGTGAAAATTGCAAATGAAAGCATTAAAAAAAAAGAAAAAAAAAGAAACAGAAAAAAAAGAGAGAAAAGAGAAAAAAGAAAAAAAAAATTGTAGTTTTTAATTGAAGGGGAGTTAACCTAAAAAGTGAACTGAGTCACGGCTAGTTGGACTTTGTGACATTCTTAATTTTTTATAAATAAATTTGATTAAACTATATAGATCATATATAGGATTTGATCTTGAAATCTGAAAATGTTTCAAGTCACACACACACTACTTCACATAGAATATACTTTGATTGTGTTATTTCATATATGAATATAGTTTATCTTGGATTATGTGTTTGGTTTTGATCAATTTGACTTAATTTTGTAATTTTAAGTAAATAAATATGCATGAGCCTAATACTTGTTTTGTAATCTTCTTTCCTACTCAAAAATATTTATTTTGTTTTTTTTGTATTTATTTGTCAATTCGTGACAAAAAAAGAGATATGAAAGTGGTTAAAGGGAAGTGCTAAAGAGGTTTGATTAAGGAGAAGTGTTAATTTTTTTTGTATGGTTGAGTTTTTTTGAGAGTTTAGTTTGAAGGGAGTATTTATTTTATTTGTGTTTTGTGGAAGTACTTTGTTTTGGTCGTGTCACTATTATTTTTGTATCGATTTGTTAGCTTTATTTGTTAAATTAGTTGGCTTGTAGGGTTTGTCACAGAATTGCCAAATTAGGAGATTGTTAGGAATTTTGATATTAGTTTAATTCGTTTTTAACTTAAAAATTTTGTGAAAAATTGTTATTTAAATTATTTATATTTTATTTGTTGATATTTTGACACTTATTCTTTTGGAGATGTGATTTGATACTGCAGCGCAACGAAAAAAGAGCAAAAAACGTCATAAAACTGTAAGTAGTGTCAAATCGCTCGACAGACCGATCGAGCGGTCCATCGAGTGATCAAGTTCAGCTCTCGGTATCTCAGAAATTTGCGAAAGTTATAGAGAACAAGACTTGACCGATCGATCGATAAAAAGACCGATCGAGCGGTCCTGTACGCGTCAGAGCACATTTTAAGTTTTAGCAGCTACGTTTTTAAGTATGTTATAAATAGTTAGCAAGGGTTTTATTTTTATGAACCTCTATTATTATTGTTATGATTTCTAGCAGCTAGAGAGTTTCTAAAGTTATTCAACATGCTCGCAAGTTAGTCTATAACTTGATGAGCATTTAGCTTCTGCGTAGTCAAGTCAACCATTGAGAATTTAAACTTTCAACGATCTGTTTGCATTAATGAAGTCGCTTGAGAGGATTCTCAAGTGTTAAAATCTAGTGTAAGATTCTGTCAGCATTGAAGTTCAGTGGTGAGTTTCAACAGCAGTCAAGCAAGAGTTGGTGCACGTGAATTCGACAAAAATAGATTTACTACCGTTGGTCGTAGGTTCAACGTCAAAGTTGTAAGATTTTTTTGTAATCAATGTTTGATTTAATATTTGATTTTCTAGAGCCGAAGTGATTTTGTGATTTTTACCCGGTTTAAAATTTGTTATATAAAAATCGTGTCTCGTGTGTATAATTGTAATTACTTTACTTTATTGCTTGTGTGATTAATTGGTTAACTTATTTTTGCAGTATTTATTTATTTTAATTAAATTAATTAATAAAATTAGTTTATAAATGAAATTTTCCACTAAGGTTGAATGAAAAAAAATATATATATATATATATACCCCAAATAAAAAGAAGGAAAAAAGAATGTGGTGTGAGACAAATGCGGTGGTGAGCATTACTGAGCAGAAATGAATTTGGATAGACTGACAATACCATCTTGAAATCCGTTAATAAAAATTGGCTGAACGTCGAAAGAGTTCAATTCAATTTCAACTTATAAACAATCAATCAAGAAGCGTTCTGGAAGAACGCGCACATAAAGAAAGTACAAAAACAAAGGACACTCACCAACTGAGTTTTGACCCAATGATACGAGTATTACCCACTTAAATGAAAGATTAGGGCTCAAGTTTTAGTAGGTGCAAAATATAAAAATTGTAAATATGTAAATATTTGTAAAAATAAAAAATAAAAAATAAAATAAAAAAGCACTCTCACCGACGTAACATAATTTTCGAATCTCATTGATAATATCATCGACATTACAATATACCCATAAACGAGTTTCTTCAAAGCTCCTCTACAGAACCAGAAATCCCAAAACAAGGAGCCCTAGAAGAACAGACACATACAAAATCCCAAACAAACAACGCTTATTGATGATACCCAGCATTAACCAAAACGTCGAAATGGAAATGCAACCGATCTCTGTCTCAGGCAATCTTGACCTCGATGGTCTTGGGCTTCTTGGGCTCCGGGGGAGGCAACTTCGGAACCGTAACAGTGAGCACTCCTTCCTGGCAAACCGCGGCGATGCCTTCGGTATTGGCATCGTCAGGCAGCACAAACTTCCTCATGAACTTCCCCACCCTCCTCTCCATCCTCACGTACTTGGCCCCCTCTTTCTCCTCCTCCCGCTTCCTCTCCCCGCTTATCAACAGCACGTTGTCGTCCTCCACCTGCACCTTGATGTCGCCGGATTTGAGCCCCGGCATGTCCACGATGAACACGTAGGAGTTGGGGTACTCTTTGATGTCCGCCGGCGTCGCCGCCATGGCATTGGCGTCGCGGACGTAGGTGCGAGAGGGTACGTTGGACGACTTCTCGTCCGCCGCTACCGCGTCGCCGTCGAGCATATGCAGGGCGGGGATGATTGGGGAATCGTAACCCAAGAACCTGAAATCCATTTTTTTTGCCCTCCTCCGGTCGTGTGAAGCGAAAAAGCAAAAGATTTTCTGCTTTGTGATCGTTGAATTTTGAATCTGCTCCTCCGGCTGGAAGATTATAGATATATATATTCCGATGAGGTGTAATGGGGTTGGGATGGGAAGTTTCTGGAGAGGTGAGGAAGTTCTGGGAGGTTCGGTTGGGAAGTTCTACGAGATTCGGTAAATTCCTTCTACAAGCATCGACAACCTTCTGGAATTTAGGTGAGCTGCCACGTGCATTACTTATATTCCAGAAGGTTATAATTAATTTCCGAAACTACTTATGGACTTTTATTTACTATTCAAATTATGGCGCCTTAAATTCATATAAAACATGAGGACTTTTATTTTTAAGAATATAATTTCATTTACTATTCATATAAAACTTATACATTACTTAAATCTTGTGGCTCATGGAAAATAATTATTTCGTAGTCACGAAACACTATATTCTATTGTATAAGTAGTTTTGAGATATTATTTATATTATTTACGTGGTACTCATATTTAAAAGTATTTGTGTATTAAATCGAATTTCATAGTTTTAAATAAATATATTATTTTTTATATATTAAAATAATTTAAATTATATACGCATTGCGTGTATATATTTCCGTCGCTAGTATTTAAAAGAAGAAGGGCACATATTTGTTATGATAAAACTATTTAAATTTTTTGTACATGAAAAATGCCTAAACATAGTTAGTTTTTTAATTCTAAAACAACTTCATTTGATTTTATTCATTAAACTTTCTCTCAATTATCTAATTTAAAAATTATAACTCCTTACAATTTTAAAATTAAATTATTTTATTATTTATTTTTTAAATTTATTTTAATTTTTAAATACACACTTGTACAAGCATACGTGTTTCGATTGCTAGTGTGTATGTATGTGTATATATATATACACACACTAGCGGTGTGACCACACGCGATGCGTGTGTAATTCGATTTATGTTAACAATTTAAAAATACTATCGTGCTAAATATAAAAATTTTTATTATACTATTCATTCATGCAAGGATAATGAAATTAAATAATAATATTAATAATTAGTCATAAAAAATAATATAATATTTTAGTAAATTCTCATCTAACAGCGGTACACGCGTGATGCTGGTAGAATTTGAATGATAGTAAAATATAAATATTGACAAATATAAAACGTACATAACTATAAACAAATAATATAGTAAAATATACATGGATGTTACAATTTAATCTTTTATACTTTTATACTATTCTTATAAGGAAACATCAAACTTGGATTTTTTTGTGTAGTAAAAATGCTATTATTTAATTTTTTTAATTACTTTAATTTTTAAAATTTTAATTCCGATTGATAAGCCAAACTAACTTCTCTGCGGAATGGGGGTAGAAACTGGAAGAATAGAAGAACAAATTGGAACTTTTTCTTCAAATGAATAAAAAAAAGTGACAGAGAGAGAGAACAAAATAAGAAAAAATAAAAAATAAATAAAGTAATAGTTGTGTGCCGGGAAAAGTGAACGTGGCTTTTGCCATTTAGTAAACTTTAAATTTAATTTCTAAATTAAATTTGAAATTAAACTTTGTCTATATTACTTAATTTTAAAATTAAATTAATTTATTATTTATTATAATTTTTAAATATACTTGCACACGTATACATATGTACACCGTTAATAATAATCACTAATATTACACAGGCATTATACAGACAGAAATACCAGTGTCAATTAAAATCTCTCATATTAAACAATTGCTTCTAATTTTGAGTGAAATAAAAATTATTACCCCATTCTGGGAAATGAAAAAAAATAATGGGGAGTGTTGAATTTGTATGGCCCCAGAAAGATTCTGAGAAGCAGAAATCGAAAAAAAGGAATTGGAGGAGAGATTTTCTCTAGGCAAAAAGGACTCCTCCCAATGCCGACAAAGGGGTGGACTTGCGCTGCGATCGCCAAAAAGTCTACAAATGATCCTTAGAGTACGTTCAGATGGTGAGAATTGAAGAGTAAATGGATTGTCTCATTTGGCTCACAAATTAGTTTGGAGTTTATAACCTTTTTTAACTAACAATAGAAAAAGCTAAACTTTTTTGACAAATAATGGTTTTAAGAATAATCAAGAATGTTCAAACCCAAAACTAAATAAAACCAAACCTTAATCTACGGGTTGTTTTCTCTATTTTAAAAGTTTTTCCCTTGACAACAGCACATATATATATATATATATATATATATATACTATTCTGAAAATAGAGTTGAAGTGATTGAAGATTAAAATAAAAACAGTGAATCTATATTTAAAATGAAAATTTATTCATATCTAAAGAAAAAATTCCCAAAACAATTAACCATCATGAGATCAGATTTAGAGAAGGGGGGTGGGAGGGGGGCGGGAAGAATTAACTAGGTCACTCGGTGATAGTTGACGACTTAATGGCAACCCTTCAGCAACAACCGGTAATGGTCGACTGTCTCGATGGGATGCTGTGATGACGAGTTGGTAGCCTTTCACCATGACGTGCCAGATGACGTCTTTGGCTTTGCCATTCGGGGCTGAAGATGGTGGCTGTGGCGAACGGGGGGCTAAGGCTTTTACTTTGCATGTGGCAACTCTTTCCTCCCTTGGTCTCTAGTTTCAGTGATGAGGGAGAGTTTTTTTTTTTTTTTGATGATGGAGAATTGATAACCATCGGATCACGTGAAGAAGATTTGCAAAATGGAACCGAGATATGTGTTTATCTTGAAAAATGGAACACATCGAGTAAAAATATCACCTGATACGAGAGATCGTACAGAGATGTGATATAGTCGTGGCTAAGATTGCATCGGTAGATAACCTTGTAAATTTTTTTACAAAGAGTTTACTAATTAAGACTTTTGACAGTCATGTAGAGGGCATGAAAGTAAGATGTTTGGCAGCATGATTTTGAGCATAAGTAGGAGTTTGTTAGGGTGGTATACTAAAAATTGTAATTCTTAATTTTAGTATTTAATTTTATTTACTAATAAAATTAACTTTTTCATTTTAAGAGAATCTTAATGAGTAATGTATGCGTTTTATTATTTATTTAATGTGGTGCATAGATGCCTTTTATTTCTCCGTAGTATTTAATCTAGTGTGTAGAGTTCGGGTTACACGCGAAAAATCAAATTAAAGGTTCTTGTGGAATATAAGTTTTTGGTTCACAGTTTAGATGGGTTTAGACAAACCATCGGTACGATTATAGCACAATATTTTAGTAGATCTGACTTGATTACGGAGAATAGTAATTGTTTCGACAATTGTTCTGACTCATTGTGCTAGTGTACTTTATGTGTACTAAATAAAATCAAGTTGGACAATTAATTTTGTACTGACTATATAAATTAATTTACATCTCATGGTTATTATGAATGCTTATACTATTAATCCCGAAATAATTATTAAACATGTATATTTAATATTCATTATTTTGATTCATTAAAGAGTGAGATATTTTATGTCAATAATTTCGGTGAGTTGAATAATAAAATTAATTATATGGTGAATATTAATTATTGACGGAATTTACATCCCGAGTAATCGGAATTGATGATACCCCCTTAAGAAAATTTATAAGTTTTGACCGAGTCAAACCCACATGTGGATTTGATAATCCGGCAGTCAAATAAGTTAAGCATAAGGGTATAAGAAATTTTTGAAGAGATCGATTAAATATAATTTTCAGTAATTTAACTTATTCGACGGGTATCTGTAATCTTAATGTTGAGAGAATAAATAAGTATTTAATAATATGATCTCGAATATAACGATTTTGAGAATAAGGTTGGGAGTACAATTATAATTCTTTAGTATAATGAATTATAACTTATGTTTTTATGAAATTATTTCTGGATTAAGGCAAAATTTCATAATTACATTGGAAGTCTATACCTTATTTACTCCACAGGTCCTTACTGTAGCCTATTTATATGTTGTTATAAAACCTAGCGACCAGACATTCATTACTAGTTCTAGGGTTTTCACGTCTTGTAAATTCAAAGAATGGATGACTAGATAGGTTTTGAAGAGAACACGATAGACCAAAGTCTATTCTTTGCTTGTGTTTTGCATTCGGGAATACAATAAAAGACTTGTGTCGAAAATTTGAGTAGAAGTCAAGAACCGTAATGAATTGTTGACTAAAAATTATTGCAACAATCGAAAGCATCCAATTAGATTTCAAAAGGTACAATCCTAAAATTAATTTTGGGAGTATTACCATATTTTATTTTAATTATTCGATATCAAAAATTTTAATCTAGAGTCAGTTTTGGCGTTTGTCTTTCTAGTTATTTTTTGACTAAAATCATAAACATAATTTTAAGATTTTGACAGTTTGCTCAATATTTTTTCCTGAATGAAGTAGTCAGCATCAAAGATGATCAAAACAAATATTTTCTTTGGTGAATTTATGAATAAAAAGAAGATTTGCAAATATTAAGGGAATATGAAGAATGTTTTGAAGCCGAAAAGAAGTGTGAGGAGTATATAAGTTTCCTTTACCTTAATGATAGGTAGGTAGGTGCCATCTCCAATGGTAATCGGGGTGCCATTTTGGTAAGGTTGATAGAGATGCATATTTTGGAGGTCATGAGTTATGTGATCTGTGACAGCTGAGTCATGGTAACAATTATTTAAAGAGAATGGTGTAGACGGAACAAAGGCTTTTGGTTGAGACAAATTTGAAGTTGGAGAGTTAGTTGCAATTGACGAAGCTGCAGGAGTAAAATTTGGATCCATTCTGTGCCAGCACTCAAAGGCACTGTGATTGGGCTTACCACAGATCTGGTATACAAGTTGATTTGAGAATGATGAAGGACATGAATTCACAGAGGGTTTGCCTCAACGACCTGGACTACTAGAGGATAGTCCTTGGTATGATCCACGAAAGAAGCCTCTTCCCCTAGTGTATTGATTTGCACCTCTATTTTGATTGAAATTAGGAAGAAAACTTTGAGAGGGTTTGCCTTTGATAGTAGTAAAGGCTACATTCAAATTGGAGTCGTTGACAGATGAATGACTTGAAGCTTTTTTCATATGTATAGCCTTTGTGCAGAGCAGAGCACATACTGCCTCCATGGAGATTGGCTCTGTTTCGGTTCTAATGTTGGTTTTGAAAGCATCATAATCTTCTGGCAACCCATTCAACACAATTAAGATTAGGTTTTTATCATTAATAGGAGATGACACCATTGATAACTAATCAACAATAGTTTAAATCTCACTAAGATAATCTTTCATGATTTTTATTCCCTTAGTGATATGATTTAACTTAATCTTCAATTGATGGATGCGGGATCTTGAGAGAGAAGTAAATTTCTTACTCAAAGTGGTCTAGATTTCATAGCAACTTGTAAAATTCGGTACCCAAATATAATGAGAAAATAAATATAAATTAGTAAATACTCTTAAAACGTAATTCTAAAGAAAACCTTATAAACAAAATTTAAAATAGAAATTAATAGCTAAATTCACGAATTTTCGATAATCACAAAAATTAAAAATATATAGTTAGAAAATTTTTGCTAAAATTCTGTCGATACGATAATTTATGAAATAACATTAAAAGTATATATATTAATTTTTGAAAATTTTTATGAAAATAAAATTTCACATCCATAAATTTTTACAATATAGATTGTACCAATTGTATAACCATGTGTAATTCTCATAATTTTCCACTAAGTGGAATTGATGAGTAGGAAATCTCCGACACCTTATCTTCTTTTTTTTCCGCAAATGATTGTATATAGATAAAGTACTCTACACACCCGTCAGAAGTATTGCATACGTAGCTCACAACCAATCTGCGGCACTCCCCACCGTACCTACATCGGGGCCGAAACTGAAGAGTGCTATGCAGTTGAAGGTCCGTGCATAGGTTTGGCCCCAAGAAGTCGCTACGGAAACTCGAACCCAAGCATTTATGGCAAGAAGAACGAGCTGTAACAGCTGAACCTGTTGGGAGAAATATCACGCCATAAGAAACATGCTCGGTGATCCAGAAAGTACATCTTTATTAACTTTCAAAGATTATAATAAACAGAATTTACAAAAACGAAATTGCAGAAAATAATATGAGCAGAATATGCAAATCGAGTCTTGCAAACGCAGTTTTCTTAAGAATGATTCACCGCCTACTGAGGATGTTGTAGGTTTTCTACCGGCGTCACTCTCCCAAAATAAAATGGTTGACCCGAATGTTGGAACACCACCAAGGATTGGCTACGAACGTACCTCGTCTGTCTTTCTCTCTCTCACAATAGACTATCAGAATTTGTATATCTCTTCCTCCTCTTACTATATTCTGTATCTCCTCACTTACCTTCTGTTCTCTGTGTGTTTTTCCAAAATACTATAGGAGTCTCTTTCTATAGAATTTCTCTCATGGAGAGTTACACCAGAATTGAATTGGTAATTGAATGGCCAATTTAATTGTCAATTGAATTCTAGTATTGAATCTAATTGAATGGCCTGAATTCAATTGCTAATTGAATTAAAAAATAAAGCCAATTTAATTTAGAAATGTCAACAATCCCCCCATGAATGAAATTGGCAGGAGTACAAACCCAGATTACACAGCTGATTGCAATAGAGATAGATAACTGAAAGTCCCTGCATAGGATAGGTTGCGGTTAGCCTTGAATCTTCCCTTGTGAGAACCTATCGAATTTACCGGCAAACAAGTGGGAGGCTCCGCCTTGAACTGTGTCGCCTTAGCAGTAAACTGAGATAATAGGCTTCACATAATAACTTTCACAACGAAGTTTTCATTCTCACGGTTGTGTTCATTTTGGCCATGAAACACTCTTCCTGGCTCTGCAAATATTTTCTCGAGAATTTTTCCTTGTCAAATTCTCAAAGAAGCGACCCCACTTCATACTCATATAGGTGACTTTTATCCAATGGTATTTCTTTATATCAGCCTGGCTCACCATTAAAAGTCATTAAAAGCTAATGCTTAACCTCCCAAATCACTGTTGTATCATAGGAATAGGTAAGAGTTCTCAAACTCCACGGTGATTATCCTAGGTATACGCAATTAGGTTATCCCATTGAACCTATATCTTGGGATCTCCAGTAAGTTAGGTTGGGTTTTCCTTCACGATACCTTTTTATGTTACAGGCTTTAATCTCATTTCCATCGATGGTCTTTCAACTAACTTTGTAGTAAACCTTTTAGTTAGCAGATCCGTAATATTGTCCTTTGACTTCACATAGTCAATTGTGACAATCCTACTTGAGAGTAGTTTTCTAATGGTATTATGTCTACGACGTATATATCTAGACTTACCATTATACATATGACTCTGTGTTCTTCCTATTGCCGATTGACTAGCGCAATGGATACATATAGCTGGCACAGGTCTAGACCATCTTGAAACATCTTCAAGAAATTATCATATCCACTTGTAGATTTTGAGTCTTTCGTGTCTGATATCCAGTTTGCATTACAGTATTCTTCTAATACTACTGGATATCTAGTGTAGTGCAGTCCCAAATCACGAGTATATTTCAAATAGCGTAGTAACCTAACTATCGCTTTCCAGTGATCATATCCTAGATTACTCGTGTATCGGCTCAATCTGCTTATTTAGTAAGCTATGTCAGCCCTTATGCAACTCATCAAGTATATTAGACTCCCGATGACTTGAGAATATATCAATTGGGAGACACTTTTCTCCACCGGGGTCCTGGCGACTTTAGAGTCAGAATTGTTAAATTTTTTCAGAATCTTATCGACATAATGAGTTTGAGACAACGTTAGCGAGACCCATATCTTTCATGTCAAACTTTGAATTTAACATATCTTTAGTGGACTGGATAACCTTGTTATTACTTCCACAATGAGCACGCCATCAACATAGAGACACATGATGACATAACCTTCATCAGTGTCTTTGACATATATACATTTGTCACATTCGTTGATTCGAAACCCATGAGACAATACTACATTGTCAAACTTTTTATGCCATTGTTTAGGAGCTTA
>JAOTRH010000002.1:5123434-5141528 GCA_034768845.1 Heliamphora exappendiculata
ATTGGTTGGAGAATTATGGGGGGAGGGTGTGTTTATAGAGCTTTTTGACGCCTTAAATTGCGGAGAAGGCGTTTCTTTATAAATAGAAAGTGGTGAAAAGGTTATCTATCCATCATTCATTAAATCATCTTTCCTGTATAAAAGGGAAAGGAAACCCATCTTTGTTTGGTTGAAAACTTTGTGGGTCTTTTGCCCTCTTGGGTCTTTTCTATCTCCATACCTTTCTTCCTTACATTTTTTTTTAATTCTTAATGGATTCTTAATCTTTTCTGGGTTTTGACATGATCACAAGAAAAAAATAGTTGGGTGCCATATGTTGGGATTGATCATATTTTTATTTATTGAGGCAAAGGTATTTAGCTATGCCTGGTGTTTCTATTGTTAATTCTGATGATCTATTTTATGCTTTTTGTCGAAATGACACTGTTTCAATGTCCATCGTGTGCCCGAGTTTCTTGGATTGTTTGTTTTTAGAGTTTTTAATAAATACTTGAAAATTGCATTGATTCAAGGCATGTAACTACAGAGATATCTGTCTTTTGTGATATAATAATGGATTGTCGACGTTGTATTTCCATATAAGCGTAAGAGTATTTGTAGTTTCGTGTTCAGACATTTAGCGTATTGCCGTATACGGGTAAGAGTATTTGTAGTTTTGTGTTCAGACATTTAGTGGAAAAGGACAGAAGTGCAAGAAAATGGTTCTCTGATGTTTCGATTGGGTTTGTGTTGCTGAGAGAAAGGTTTTCATAGGTTAGTATTTTTCTCTATGATGTTTTCGTGTAGAACTAAATTATACTAAATTATGTAAATTCTGAATCATCAATAGAGAGTTGGATGCAAACTTGACACGAAGATGACATAGAGATGTCGAGACATCGATGTTCAAAAAAATACAGGAGACAATACGTTTGGATACGTTAGAATTCATTTTTTTTATATATTTAGTGTATACCAAATATGTGAGTAATTTATTCAAAGTTAATTAAAAATATGCAACATATCACTAAATAAGTTAAAAACTCATGTATTTTTTTACTATTAAGAGATTCATCGCTACATGTTTGGAGGCTCAAGCAATGTCATCAAAGTATTTGCAAAGTGTCCGAAATGTGTTTAATATTATAAATTTAATTTTTAAATATAATATGTTTAAAAAGTGTCGGAAACGTTTTTAGGAGTATCCAAAGAGTGTGACACGAGTATCCGACACGCCTTGCCTCTTCTGTAGAAGGCTGCGCACAGGAGGTGGCAACATTGCAGGGTGTCCAACACAACACCTTCTCCCAGGGCGATGGGCTGCAGCTGTGGCGTACATGGGCATGGGGCAGCACCCAGGGGCGTGGTGCCCAGCGTCTGGCTTAGCTCAGGTCCCCACAGGAAAAACTCAATTCTTCGCCCTCTGGTGATGCTCATGCCCTCTGGCATAACTTAGCTCATTCTGTGCTAGCAACTAAAGCTCCAATTCTCAGTGCTTTAGCCTCCGGTGAAAAATATCTCAAATTTCCTCTGAAGTCTGACCCTCTGGTTAGATGCCCTCTGGCTATTCCAGTGCTGTATGTGCTTCATAGGTTGGGATGCTTCTGAGTTGTTTTCTATTGTAGGATTCAATTATGATAACACACTGTTTGGTGCCATGGAGGCTATTGTATTTTGGACAAATTTGATTGTATGCCCGCTGTTGATGAGTTTCCTTCGTTTTTATTTAGATTGAATTTATTAATTGGGTGGAAGCATCTTTTGGCCTTTCATTATTAACTAATAATGATTATGTTGTTCTCCCTGACCCTCGTTAGAGATAAAGCCCATCAAATATGGGCTTTGCTTTAGGAGATAGAAGTTGTTTATTTGTGTGCAGTGTGTGTATTTTAAGTGCTGGATTTTAGTGCTTTTCTGGACTCTTTGGTGGCGATAGCACGTGTTAAGCTTTTTGTAAGAGTATACCTTCTTACTATATTTCAGAAATTATAAGAAGAGCTGAAATTATAGTAATAACTGGCTTAAACATAATAATGGCATTTTCTGGGTTATATATGCTCAATCCCATGATAACCTTTCAATTGTTGTCAATCTTGTTGAAGTTTTGTGAATGTCTAATTAGTAGTCTATCTAAATCTAAACACAGAATATTTTGCAGTAGTTTGCAGAAAAAACAAATATATATTGAGATATATGCAATATGGAGCCAATGAAATTATTGGTTATAGCATCCTTGATCATTCGCGTCTTTGCATAGTTGTAATGTATATGTTGAAGATGTTGGAGATTGATGTTCTCACTTCTAAAATTGATTTATTACTAAATAAAAGTTCTCTGTAAAAGAAAATTCATCAACGATTCTTTCTTGACGACTTATTGTCATCCAACTGTTCCAGAAATTCTAATGCCACGTGTGCTACATCAGTCTCTCCTACTTGGAAAGAACTTGTCTTCGAGTTAATTACAGGCATGGAATGTGGGCCTGTGGCCCATAGTACTCGAACAGATCTTGAACATTAAATGTCTTCGTAATTGCCGAGTCTGCTGGATGGTCCACCACATAGGCATTGTCATTAATTTTTTGCAAAATGCAAACAGGTCCAATCTTTTTCTGTTTGAGCTTACTGTACATTTCCACAAGAAAGATTTCCTTGCGTAGATGCACTATCACCAGACCCCCTGCTGAAAATGTCTTTTTGCGTCGATGTCGATTAGTAGTCGCCTTATACTCGCAACAGACTCCTCTAGCTTTTTCTTGACATCTGCATGTATTTTTGCCACCTCTCAACCATGTGATCAATAATAATACTCCTATGAGGAAGTTTTGGAAGTGGAACCAAGTCCAATGTATGCAATGGAGGTCGTATGTAGACAACCTCTAATGGAGACTTACCACTAGATCGATTTGGCACATTGTTATAGACGAACTCCACTTGTGAAACAACAAAATCCCATTTCCTTGGGACCATCTTGACATAATCTCCGTAGAATATTTCCCAATGTACGATTCACCACTTCTGTTTGGGGATGACAAGTGTTGCTATATTGCAAAGATGTGTTCAATCACTTCCACAAAAGTTTGCAAAAAGTGACTTCAAAACTTGCTATCTCGATCATAAACTATGGTCTTTGGAAAATCATGTAATCGAACCACTTTTCAAAAGAACAACTCAGCAATATGACTAGCATATGATGTCTTCCTACATGGAATAAAGTGTGCCATTTTCGAGAATCTATCAACAATTACGAAAAGTAGAATCCATACCTCGCTTAGTGCGTGGTAGTCCAAGAACGAAATCCATAGATAGATCGTCCAAGGTGCTTCTGGGATGGGAAGAGGAGTGTAGAGGTCAATATTTATGTGCTTGACCTTGGCGGCTTGACAAGTGTAACAACGCTGCACATATTTCTCAACATCTCCTTTCAATTGAGGCCAATAATAACGAGCTTCCGTTAGTGGGTAGTTACTCTCATCTCATCCCACCCCCTATGCTGCTACCATGACTGTGCTCTTGTAGGGACCCTAAAGGAATACATAGGCGTTCCTCAAAAAAAAGAAAACCATCAAACAACTGAAATTTGTCTGAACTAGACGGTCTAGAGTGGCACTTGGCCAAGTTTCTTTGAAGTCATAATCATTTGCATAGACACTTTCAAATAATAAAACCCTGGAACTTTGCTCCAAACAATAATAAGCAACCCAGCTCGTCGACTTAATGCATTAACCACTTTGTTCAATTGATCAGACTCATAGTTTGTTGGAAAATATGAATTTCTGAATGTATGCAATCCACCTTGCATGCATATGGTTTGGTTTGGCAGGATTCTGTAGAAACTTAAGACCTTGGTGATTACCATTCAAGATGAACTGCCTTTGGATTAAGTAAGGCTTCCAATGGTGCAATGATCAAACTACTGTATACAACTCCTGCTCTTATGTGCTCCACTTTTGACGAGACTCGCTGAAGAAGACAATGAGCCTACCCTCTTGGGATAGGACAACTCTAATGCCTACGCCTGAAGTATCACAATCAACCTCGAATAACTTTTCAAAATTTGGAAGGGCCAAGATTGGAGTAGTGGTTAATCTTTGTTTGAGAACTACAAAACTCTGCTTAAAGACTGTTTTCAATTTGTTACTTGGGTGAACACGAATTGGATAGAAGCCACCCTTTAAGTCTATTTTTGAGAACACCTTTGAACCCCTAGTCTATCCAGCATGCCATCTAGTCACGGTATTAGAAATTGAAACTTCACTGTAATCTTGTTGATGGCTCTACTGTTAGTGCACATCTAAGAAGCACAGATATTCTTACGAAGGAGACGTGTAATGTCGGACACCTGTGTCGGGCACACAACACTTTTCAGACATTTTTCAGACACTTTTAAATTCGTGTTCGACACTTTCATACGTTTCTTAATTAAAAAATTAAATTTATAATGACATACACTTTTTTGACACTTGACGGACAGTTCAATAGTACTTATTTTACTCTTCAAATACGTCCTATGTGATAAATTTCTTCATAATAACAATGTTTCACATTATTCAAAAGGCAAATTCTACAAATAAATATGTTTTGGAATATCTATAAAATAAAATATATGGCTTTTAAATTTCATTAGTAATATGTTGTGTATTTTTAATTACCGCTTAATAAATTATTTACATTTGTTGACATATAGTAAATATATAAAAATATAAAATTTTAACATATGCCAAACGTGTCGTGTTATGTATTTTTTGAAAATTTACGTGTCGATATGTTCGTGTCGTTCTATGTGGTGTCACGTGTTCGTATCTGTTTTACTTATATGCACATTCTGCAACTATCGTCTTTGTTTGGTGTCAATTAGGTTGGTATAACACATGGGCCATACTCTCTCTGATCAAGCCTTTCTACTGTGACTCGTTCACTTGCTCTTAGAGAATCTCAAACTCCTTTGGGCTTATCTGATAATGAGGTAAGTTTGGCAAACTTGCCCCAAGAACTAGGTCAATCTTGTGCTGGATGTTCCTCATTGGAGGTAATCTTGCTGATAGGTCAATTGGTAGAAGTTCTTGGAACTTAGCAAGTAAAGGTTTTACTCAGTCAGGTATTATAGTTGTCACTGGTGCATTCTGTTCTTCTCTCTTGACCCTTTGTCCATAAATCTGTCGTGTTCTCTTGAGCCTCTTTGATGATGTTTCACACTATGAGGAAGGAACTCCCTTTGGTTTAAAGCTCTGTAGAACCAACCATCATGCCGCATAGGTGCTAGAACTACCTTCACTTTGTCTTTGTAAAATATATAAGTATTATCGTTGCCCATATGAATAGTGTTTATTTCAAATTGTCATGGTCTCCCTAGAAGCATGTGGCAGGTATCCATGTCAACAAAATCACATAAGACCTCATCCTTGTAGTCTTTGTCAATAGAGAAAAACACTAAGCATTGTTGTGTCACTTTGCGGTAAGGAGCAGGATGCTTTTGAGTTTGGAGTTGCAACTTGTTTACCATAGTCTTTGACACATTGTTTTCGCTGCTATTCCATCAATGATAAGATCACAAACTCATTGATTAGTGGTACAACAAGTTTTGAAGATGTTGTGGCTTTGTACATTCTCCTTTCGTGGTGTGTACATCAATCGATGCCCCACCAAGGACACTCCATCTTCATGCGCCCATTCAGTTGGATCATCTTCTTCAAAATTCTCAAGGTCTTGATAGAATTCATCTTCATGTATTGCAAGATTGATTACTTGCCTTTTAGGACAATGATTACCCTTACTCGCAACAATAACACCTGTCACCTTGGGAGGGGCATAAGGATTATTCTTGCCATCAGAGGACCTAGAACCTCGCCTTGCCTTGAGCTGATTTTGATTTGGAGTTAGTCTGCTACCCAGGGATCTAAATAACGGTTGATTTCGTTATGCTGTAGTGTATCGGTTGCACAAAGAATCCCCACCGTATCGACCATTACTCCCATTACGTAACGAGTATCAGTGGAGTATTGGCCTGTAACAGCCGTTACAGCTGATACGCCCCCCCAACACAACGACAATTGAACTCACCTTTTTTTTTTCTCGTCTTCTTCGAACTCCTCTGTGCCTTTTCTGCTTTCCCGAACATCTTTCGCCTCTTTCGAACTCATCTTGCTATTCGATTTCAGTTCAGATATGGGGTTTCAATGTCGATTTGGATTGCTGATCGTGTGTTGGAGTTCAGATATAAGGTTCGATTGGAGATTTGGGTGTCATGACTGTCGCCGTTGTTGCGATTGGAGTTCGATTGGATTTCGGTGGTGTTCGATCGTGTTCGATTGCTGAATCGCTAATTAGAGCAGTCGCGAGTATCGCGTATTCCATTTGGGACGGGTAAAGGCCTGAGCTCTATAGCTGTGTTTGTGTTGAGACTTGAGAACCTTAGACAGATTTACCTCATTCATTTTTTTCAATTTGTAATTTTTCTTTTATTTTAATTGGTATTTAAATTTCCATTATAATTTTTATTTATATCTTTATCTTGTTTTTTTAATTATTTTCTTCAATTTATTAGCTTATAATTTATTATTATTATTGTATCTAATATTTAAATTATGTATATACCTTACCTCATTATATTATAAAAAATAATATAAATATTTATTATTTAGTATAATATTTTTTATTTAAGTTGAATTATTAATGGTTAAATTATATAATATATAGTATAATATTTTAATATTATACAATGGATATTGGACGTAGAACCTCTAGCGGCAACTACACCAGTAAGTTTATAATGATGATGATGATGATCCTGAAATTTTTGAACCACACTATTCTTTCTGAATGTGACAGGTGTGTCATTTTTTTTAAATAAATGAATATTAGTATGTGATTTTTAAAATAATATATTGTTCATAATAGTAATATGTTAAAATGTTGAATTGTTATTTGTTAATATATAACTATATTAAAGGTTTAAATCATGCATGCATGACATTATTACAATCAATATTATTTTTTCTCTTCTTTGTTATTAAAGATTATAAATTATATTAGTATTTATAATGTCATAGATACTTAGTGAAATTTTTTTACCATACAACAATATCGTATTTTTTTTAATTTTAAAAACAACATAAATTCTAAAAAATATTTTTTGTGTCCAAATAGCAATTAAAAACAACTGCAAATATTCAATTTGTAGTAAATAAAGCTAGAATGTGTATCAGTGAGTTTTATGCCATTTGCTAGCGCTTGAAAAAAATTCACGTCCGCGACGCTTGATTCCTGTTACAGATTGATCGATACACTCGATACCCGCTACACACGACCGCGGCCATTACGTCGGCTAATACCGCGATTTAAAACATTGTTGCTACTTTTCATCTTCTGTTGCCTTCACAACAATCTTCCCTTTATTATGCTCAGATTGATCTTGGGTGGACATTGTACTCAAAGTCCGAGGAAGATATTGACTTCGACCTCCTCGATGGCTCAACTGCAACTCTACACGTGTAGCCAATTGAATTGCATCCTCTGGAGTACGAAAGAGTTGTAAGGTAACTTGGTCTTGTATGTTATTTTAGAACACATTCACAAATCTCGCAACCAATCATCATAGTTTTAAATAGCAGTAGCGGTTGACGTAATGGTAACGGTGGCGGTGACTCAGTTTCGGGGCATAATAGCCATAGCGTAATGGTACCGGTACTCGGAGTAATGATTTTTTTCCTGCACAACTCACTAGAATTTAGCCGATACGCGTGCTTTTATTTTAAAATTATATTTATTATAGTTTAAAATAGTTTTGGTGAATTTTGTTCACTTTCTAGACATGATCCAATATATGTCTTAATTTTTATAGTGGTTTTAAACTACTTTTGAAAAATTATACATCATTAATTATACAAGTCTAACATAAAACAAGTAAGGTCTAAAAATTTTAAACTTATATAGATTTTGAGCAAATATTTAAATTTTTTTTTTTTGAATTTTTAAATCATAATAATAAAAAGTAATACAACATTTAATGTATGAATTTAACCTAAAAACATCAAGAGCTAAATATTCTAAACTTTGCGTAGATATAGAATATGATTTTTTAAATTAATATTTTTGACTTTAAAAAAAAAAAAAGTAATTAACAATTAAATATATGAATCTTATTTAGAACAATCAAAATCTAAAGACTTCAAACTTAGTTTGTAACTTTTCATAGATTTTGAACAAGTAATTTTAAAAGTATATTTTTAAATTTTTTTAAAAATAATTATAAAATAATACAACATTAAGTATATGAATTTAACCCTGAACAAATAAAATCTAAAGATGCTAATCTTATTTTATATAGATCTTGAAAAAGTTTCAACAATGATAAATAGATATTTTTGCATTTTTGAAAATCAAAAAATACTAAGAATTATGTAAATTTTGCAAATCACATGTCACCAAAGTATGAGATTTTTGGCTATTATGATTTTTTTTTGGTGAAAAGAGTAGAAGACATTGCGCCAAAAAATGATTTCAATTGATTCATAGTTTGAAGAGCCGCTACAGTCTCTGTGACGGCCATAGCGGTATCGTAACGATCTTTACAGTGACTGTAACGGCTTTTACGCATTTGATTTTTCGTCACACTGCTAAATCAGCCATAATGCGTATCAGGTGGCACCGAAGTCTATAAGCATTATGTAGCAGTAATGGCCTATTTTTAAAACTATGCCAATCATCCTTCCGTTTCTGGAAAATCAGTACGAGAATAAAGTCTTTGAAATTCTGAAACATATTCATAAATTAACCATGTACCTTGGCGACACCTCTGGTACTATTGGAACAAGATCTGATAATATTCTGGGGGAAGGAACTGCATCCTCTTCAGTTGCTTCATTTGATGCCAAGTTCTAATCTAATTTTTATTTTGTCGAGTACGGGATAATTGTAATTGCTCCCACCAAATTGAGGCACCACCCTCGAGTTTGTACGCAGCTAAGTTGATTTTTTTTCTCCTCTTCGATGCCCATGCACTCAAAGAGTCGCTCGACTTCATTCAACCAATCAAGAAAGTCTTCTATGCTCAATTGCCCATTGAAAGAAGGCAGGTCCATCTTTGTGCGGAACTCATTATTCTGGTGCCAATCGGCTCCATCCCTTTTAGGTTTCCTCATCATGGCTATGTCTTCAATCTCCTCATTTGTTGAATCACCATCATAAACAAGATTAATCACTGCACACCTAGGGTTATTCTCTATTCGTCCACAATTGTTCTCCACCCTTGGCGCACGTTGCTGCCCATGTTGAATAGGAGCAACTTGTTCAGCGGTTGGGTTCCATTCCAAACCACATCGCATTAGCTTTGCCATCATGTCCTCCAGGTTCTTCACTGACTGCTGCAACTGCATAAATTTGTCCATGGTTACGAACTATCCCTAGGGTTGGTCCACAAGTTTAGGTCTGCCTTGGTTACCAACGGCTGTTACACATGGAGACGAGGGAGGACCTCGCTCTGATACCACTTGACGTAGCAATCTTGTAGAAGTGGCTAGATATCGTTCTAGCAAACGAGATAGGCTATATACTGTTCTAACAGACCATTCTAGTTGAATTCACAAGAAGAAGAACACCGTGAATCCACAAGGAATAGAGAGAAACTCAGAAAAATATTATTGATTGAATGATCTCCAATCCATTATTTATAGTAGAGAAATCTTATTCCTAGTAGGAATCTAATCAGGCAAATTACTTGCTAATCAATAAAGGAAAACAAAGACTTAACAAAAACAAAAGATTTGAATTAGGTTCAAATCTGAAAACTAGAAGAAAATAAAACCATGGCCAAAACAAGCGGCCACTAAACTGGAATTCTAGAATTGATTTATTTCTAAATAAAAGTTTCACATAAAAGAAAATTCCTCAACAAAAGAAAATTCCTCAACAATTCTTCCTTGACTTATTTTTATCCAACTGTTGCAGCAATTCTATTGCCACGTGTTTTACATCAGTTCACTAGGAGGATCGCTCTCCTAAAAACCCAAGTTATGGATAAACAGCACATTCATGACTATGGCAGAGGGAGGTTGCCGCAACCCCTACTCTATTGAAAAGACCAAAGGTGATTATGTAGGATGGCATTGTGTTTAGATTTCGTATTGGGCACGGAATTGCTAGAATTTGCACGCAGACAGACTCTGAAAAATGTGTGGGAACTTGAATTTAATTTCCCGCCTAATGATCACATGGAAGTGCATTAATATTACCTCAATAAAGGAAAAATATTTCTTTACTTTGAGAAAGAAGCTGCATTATCATGCTGTTTTTCCTCTATTCTTCACGAAGATCCTTATCTTATTGATCCAAGCCATTTTTACATAGTTAACATCTCTTCTGTGTTGTTTTCCATTTTGTTTTTCTTTAATTCTTGATGATAAGTTTCAAGGTTTTGTATGCTCTGTAGATTGCTAGGCTTTCTCGCTTAGCTTTAGTTTTTGGAAAGGATAGAGCATACAAGGTTGACTACGTAAACAAATATCTCGATGGTTATAAACCTTGAGTTCCATGTATTACTCGATGATTAATTTATTCTCTTTGAATTATGTTGTTTATTATTTGTGATGTTAGTGTTCCTTATTTAAATGAATGATAGTTACTATCATTTGTAAAGTAGACATGCTTCCTTTAAGGCACATTGAACTGTGTATATTACTGCTATCATTCTAAAGAACTTGGTGACATAATATTTCTTTTTCAGCATAAAATAATGTGTTCATAGAATATATAATAAACTTTGATGTTAAAACTCAAAACTCTTATTGAAGGTCTTGAAGGATTGGATTTTTTTGTTATTACAGATAAGAGGAGTATACATATATACATGGATGAGTATTCTGGTAAAAGAGGTGTTGGTGGACTTGTTACTCCCAGGAAGGGATCTAGTCTAGTTTTGAGAGGGACGTCTGGTAGTAGAGATCGAGATTCTGAATTCTGCAATAGACTTGCATGCAATGGAAGACTTAAAAGTGTCCAAAGTGGATGTTCTGAGAAGTTCAAATCATCTCGGCCTTCTTTTCATGCTTCGAATGGCAAGGAGATAATTGGAAGTTCTACTAGTAATTGTTCTGTGGTAACCAACACAAGAAAGTCTCATCAGGTCCAGAAAAAGCTATCTTCTCAATTAGACACAAATTCATTAGAAACTAGTAGCATTCAGGATGAGCCAGAAGTGTCGGAGCTTGTCCCCTCACCTGGAAGGATTCGGGCAGGTTTTGATTCTGAACTGAATGAGGCCGAATCTCGCAAAGTTGGATTAATGGAAGTTGGGAGCTCTAATGTAGCATCAAATAGTAGACCTCAAAAGGTATTTCGGCATAAATCTGGGTTGGGCACCCGTGATACTGAATTGGGTTCCTCTGTTCCCTTGTCATGTGAAAGTACCTGCCAGGGGGGAAGGATCAATGCTAATGCAAGCAAGTATTGTTTGAAAAACCTTAGATGCAAATCAATATCTGATGTCATCCCCTCAGGCTGTTCATCATCTGAATCAAACATCAATAGAAGAAAGGATGTGGTTCAAAAGGGAAATCCTGAATTGGCAAGCAGTTCCTCTGGTAGAGGTAAGAAGATGAGTGGCCCACTATCGCAAAACAGTCGTCGTTCTGCTTCTATCAATGCCATCTCTATTTCTGATTCAGGACGAGCCAGAACTTGGCTTCCGAGTAGGGATAATGGTGTCGGATCAGTTCGGACTCGGAGGTCAATTTATGGTAACTCGACGACGAGGCTTTGTAATCAAGGAAATGGAAGCAGTTTGGTACCAATGGACCTCCCCATTGTGACCCCACAAGTGCCACAACCAGAAATAACCACTGGTTTGGATGTTACTGGTTCAGCACATCAATTTTTAGCTGAAGCTTCTTCAAGTCATTCAACTTCATACACTCGACCTGGTAGCGGTGGTGGTAATTTACCTGGCATTATGCCAGTTTGTCCTTCAGAACTTGGCATTACCCATCCTATTAATCGTGATGGGTTGCGGCGATATAACATTGATGGAATTGCAGAGGTATATTGTTTATATTTGGACTCAATCTACATATCCTTTCATATTAGTGATAAAAGGAGGGGAGGGAAGGGAAGGGAATGGGTCAATGATGGAACTTTCTTAGTTATTTTTCTTTTAGTAAAACTTACAGTTGTTTGTCTATACTGTGCATGGTGAAGATATTGTTGGCACTTGAGAGGATTGAACAAGATGAGGAGTTAACGTATGAGGTATTTAGTCTTTGACTGATTGAATTCTGCAGATTGGTCATTTTCTGATAGATTCCTCTTCTTTGACCCACAGCAATTACTTGCTCTTGAGACAAATTTATTACTTGGCGGCTTTGGCTTCTATGATCAGCATAGAGACATGAGACTGGATATTGATAACATGTCATACGAGGTTTGTGAAGCTGATACTTTTGGAATTGTTTCCTGAATGTGTGCATACATATTAACTGACTGATGGAGTTCTTTCTGTTCTTAGCGTCTTATTTTTTGGAGCGTCCCATCTTGGGATTTTCTTTTACTCGTGTATTGTTTTCTTTTTGACATGCCTTGTGAATGGACTAATAAACTGATTGTCTGGTGCATTTGAGAGAATGCCTTTCTTGGGTTACATATCTATTTTCTGCTGCCTGTGTCTTACAGTGTTTTATTGCTATCCAAACAGGAATTGTTAGCTCTAGAAGAGAAGATGGGTACTGTGAGCACAGCAGTATCAGAAGATGCACTATCAAAATGTCTCAAGAGAAGCATCCATCAGCCTGTGCCTCCCAAGCAGCGAACCGTGGGATGCAGTAGGGATGAAGATGATATCAAATGCAGTATTTGTCAGGTCTTGTTCCTTTGAGAACTTCATTTTCTCGTTCCATTGATTCTTTTTAATTCACCTACAATTTTAACTAGGATTACAATTCGATTTGTGTTTATAGCGCAAGCCAGGTTTGTATCAAGTCTATAAACACCGAGTTTTAGTTTCTTTTCCAAATAATCTTCAGTAACTCGAGTGCTAGGTTACACGGGCTGGCCAATTTTGGCAGAGTACCTATGTCAATCCAACCCGACATGGGTACTGGTACGGGTACGTAATGTGTAAGTTGCGGTTACTTTTTATCAAACACAATTGAGATTTCAATCGTTAGAGAATTGTGAAGATAATATACTAAAACTAGATATGTAGCTTATATCATGTGCAATAAAATTATTAAGGATGAAATAAATGCGCGGATGAGAAATCAATATGTATAATCCAATAAACACCTGAAGAAACTATAACATTGCCTTCTGGATTGCTTATTGACTCATTTTTTTGCTGTGTTCATTCACTTATATCTAATTTTTTGAGACTTTTTGTCCGAATCCGCGTATTCTTAGTTTAGTGGTTTCATCTGTCCAATACACACTTACAACCGACACTCGTATCCGAGTCTGTGTAACATAGCTCGGGTGTATTGACTATTAGAAAAGTTGGGTTATTTGGCTAGTCGTCTCATAAGGCAACACAATCTCATCTCTATCCCACTATGTATCCCTGATCAAATACAATGTCATTGCTAAACTCTGTTACGAGTCATTTAATCCCATGTAGGTGAATCCTAGAAACAATCGTACTAGTTACGACTGCTGCAGGTACGAACTGGATTGTCATAATATCAGGGACGAGTCAGAGCCAAACTTCTGCAATCTGTTCCTTGGTTTCTTTATTTTCGTGGGGTTTCCTTAGTGCTGGATTTATTTTGAGTTTGATGGGAGTTGTTGCATGTTCTGCAGGAAGAGTACGTCGTTGGGGATGAGGTGGGCAGACTGAAATGCGAGCACAGGTACCATGCGGCGTGCATACACCAATGGTTGCGGCTGAAGAATTGGTGTCCAATCTGCAAGTCTTCAGCAGCACCCTCGCTGTCATCTTCTCCATCCTAGTTCTTATGCCAGAAGCAGAAAATTGGGGTTGGGGGGATTTGCTGTACAAATCATTTGGCTCTCTTCATCTTGGTTCTGTACATATATAAATCCATTTCTCATCAATCAAAATAAGCCCAGGCTCCTTTAGCTTTGTGGTGGGAACTGCAATAACTCTTTTGTTTTTTTTTTGCTTTATGGGGTGAGAGAACTCCAATTACTTGCACAGAACTTTGAATGAAAAGATTCTCAGATTGCTGCTGTTCTTGTGGAAATTTGTTCCTTCAGGGTTTTTATTCTACTTTTCTTATTATTTTTCTGATTGGTTGATGGTCGTCAAATAACCCATTTCTGCTCAATTGACTCTCTCATGGAGAGCGAATTGATAGGAAAATTTTATAAGAGAGCTATTAGACTAGATTTTATATGGGACAAAATATTAGACTGCTAAGAAAGATTACATAAATAAGATAAATGTTGTGGAGATAAAAATGTTAAGATACTTTTGTGGTAAAACTAAAAAAAATAAAATTAAGAATGAAAAGATTTGTAGAATAGTAGAGGTTGTACCAATTGAGGACAAACTGAGAGAAAATAGATTAAGGTGGTTTGGGTACATATAATATAGATCAGTTGATACAGTAGTTAAAAAAATTAACAATTTATGTGTAATGAAAACACTAAGAAAAGGGATAAATTTAAATTGAATTGGAATATTGTATTAAGAAAATATATGAACTTATTAAAAATAACTGTAGATATGGTACTTAACATAGTAGAATGACATAAAATTTTTTTGTATAGTCAATTCTAATTAATTGGAACAGTAGCTTGGTTTGGTTTGACCACTCTGTAGTGGAGCTTTTGAGGACATTCCTCAGACGAAGAAAGAAGCTGAAAGTTTGAAAATTGCAACTTTGGCAAAAAGAACAAACTGGACGCATATGAGATGGGTTGCGGCAGCATTCCTGACAGGGGCATGGGCAGGGGTTGTGTTAGGACTTAGTCGTTGGGGATCAAAAGCTTAAAGGTATTAGAATATATCTTGCTAAAAGATTTATCAACGTATTTAAACGATTTAAATAATTTTAATTATTAAAATTAAATTAATTACAAATTGTGAATCAAGTATGAATCATAGAAGTGAGCAAGTAATCTTAACTAAAAGTGAATTTAATATTAAATATGCTAAAATGAGAATACAAATTTAATAAATAGCAATGTCGATAAAAATAAAGTGACATACTCTGGTGTGGTCAATGTGTAGAACAAAAGATTAACAAAATTGTGAACTTTTACAAATTTTAGTCAAAAGAAATAAAATAGAATATTTAAGTGGCATTTAATTATTATTGGGGAGCCATTTATACATAAAATAATATACATAGTTCTATCAAAGTATATAAAGATAATAAATTTTATTTCAAGTTGAAGAAGAGAAAGCATCCGAAGCATTTAAAGTGGAATAATTTGAATTCGCTGAATAGAACTTTGAGCAAGAGGGCAATGCCTCATGTAGTCCATGCCCCTGCATCGCTTTTGGACTCAGGCAGCTTTCTACCATTTATTTTATTGCATTCCATCGTCTCATATTATAGTGTACTATATCAATGGCCTATTTCTTATGACTCTTTTTTATTCCATAAAAAGAAATCGAGACCCTAAGATAGACTATCGCGTCCTATTTTATTAGTAGCATCTTTCTTTTCTTTATTTTTTCCTAAAAAAGATCTTAGTTAAATTTATGACTCTAAAGAATGAAAGAAAGAAGAGAGTATTCAACCTCAGTTGAGATGCATGACTCCCTTCGGTTCCATTTCTATAATTTTCCCGACTCATACCTTCCCTTGCTGCTATAAGGGCTTGCGGATCGAACGGAGGAAGATTCTTTATTGCAATGTTGAGGCCCAACATCACAATCAAATTGAAAAAATTCAGTTGTTGTGGATGAAATTTTAATGCCATTTGTAGAGTTCTTCAAAATGATCTGCCCTTATTAGATCACCTTCAAAATGATCAAGCCTTAGGCCTTAGATCACAATCAAGTTAGTTTGTTAATGCAATTTTGTTTTAATTTTGGAATCTCTAATATGTTCCCCTATCTAGTTATTCAACTGCTTGAGTATGAATTAATTCAACTATTTATGTATAATTAATTGAACAACTTAGGGATGAAGTGCCTTCAAGCACGAATTATCTGTACTAAATGATTTGGAATCAAAGCTATGTTTAGGCCCTGTTTGGTAAAGAATTTTCTTTGTCAAACAACATACAGTGTTTGTGTAGACTTTTTGAAGTTTTTTTTATAGTGGTTTTTTTTTAGTCTTTTTTAATCCTTTTTAATTCAAAGTAATTTTTTCGTTCTATTGATTTTTTTTATATTTTTAATTAAAATTCTTTATTTTTAGAATTTTTTAATGAGGAGAAAAATCTAAAAGAATGCTCATTTAGACTACTAATATTTTAAAAAATTTATTAGAAAAACAAACATATAAAGCAATCTATCCGAAGATGAGGCTAAAACTGAAAAGCTGTTCAATAAGCCAAAAAAAGCTGTTCAACAACTCTGAAGTAAATAAAATATTAAACTTAAAAATACAAAATAACTAGTTTTTCAAAAATAAAAAAGTTATATTTTTTCTTCTCTTTACACGTGTATTTCAAACGATGCTATCCATTTTTATTTATAAACAAATGCATAACTAACCTATTAAATACAAATCCTATTACACCTAAAAAATCACTTTTGCAACCACAAACATGTTTTAATGTTTGTGACTTTTGTGGTCAGCCACAATGTCCGTATCAGTCCCCCCTTAAAACTTTATTCAGTTGTTACAAAAAAATCATACAAAAAAATAATTTACAAAAAAGTGAACTGAAAAAAAAAATATAAAAAAAACTAGTTTCCGTTACATGTTTCGTGTACAAGAAAATTAATAAAAAGTTCAGTTTTTAACTTTTTCGTAATACACAATCTTATACTTTTTACACTTTTTACATAATTTGATTTAAAAAAAATTATCTTCTACGAGAAAAAGTATTATTCTTAGACTTACTTACATTTTCCTACAACTTAACATACATTCACTAAAATAAAATAGTCTTTTTTTTCCCCTTAAATAAACGAAACTTAAAGTACAACATACAAAGAATATAACTCGTTAAAATCTTTTTATAGAAACCCAAATGAATAAAATCTCTTTTAAATAAAAAAAGAATAGAGCATTTGTATCCATTATAATGGTGATGGGTGTTATCATATTTTCTCATTAAAATCTTGTTAAGAAAAAACTCGTGATAATCTGATAAATTTATTTATAAAGGTACTCTCAACTGCAATATTCAAGAAAGTAATACAAAAAATTGCAGGTGCACTAAAAAACTCTATATCCAATCAAAAGTTTAAGCTTTGAGGTTAGAAACAAAGTTGGGTAAATTATATTTATCTTCACTAAAGTTAATTGAAAATATTGATAGTTTTCTTGGAGTTTTTAAAATTACATTAACTTCCATTTTGTTTCATTTTTGTATTTTATATACTTTTTTCGTTAGTTGACGGTCAAATAATATAATGAAACTTATTGATATCATCAATTATTTTACATTTATTTCTTATTTTACCCTTACTTATAGTATTAATTTCCACATTACCCTTAATCAAATAATTAAAAAATAAAAATATTATTTTCCAGAATTCACACAATAGTCATGACCACGACCACTAAAACCTCCAAGCCGCTATCACCTCAAAACTGCCATCACCACCAACGAGAAGTCCCAATATCTGCAAAGCATAGAAACACCAATTGTGTGCATTGAATTTGATGTTACCATGTGAAAGAACAAGAGTGGTAAGGAGGTTTAGGCTTAGGGAGAGAAACAAGGTGGGAAAGGCTTACATAGGTGTATCTATATACATCTATCCATTTTACATTCTTTAATACCAATTCCAAAATTTCTTTGTCAAAACTCTCATTGTCGAACCCCTAATCTTGCATTGGCTAGCCACAATCGAGCCATCATCGCTCGCCACCTCGCCACTGGTCGTTGCACACTACCGCTACCACTTTTCGTCCCTTCTCTTTATTTCGTATCATCAGTATGACCTCTTCTCTAGCCTCTTTTCTCTCTCTTGTTTTTTCCCTTCTCTCCCCTCTCCCCTCTCTCTCTCTCTCATTTTTTCCTCTGTATCCCATCCCCCC
>JAOTRH010000002.1:5141628-5168413 GCA_034768845.1 Heliamphora exappendiculata
TTTCGTGGCTGGTGGCTATGGCGTGGCTGGTGACTGTTGTTGGCGTGGATGGTGACTGTGGCGTGGCTGGTGGCTGTTTGGCGTGGCTGGTGGCTATTGTTGGCGTGGCTGGTGGCTGTTGTTGCCGTGGCTGGTGACTGTGGCGTGGCTGGTGGCTGTTGTTGGCATGGCTGGTGACTGTAGTGTGGCTGGTGGCTGGTGACTGTGGCGTGGCTGGTGGCTGGTGGTTGTGGCGTGGCTGGTGGCTAGAAGAGGGAGGCTAGGGTTAGGGTTTCGTGGAGATTTCGTGGAGGCTATGGTTTTACGGTGGCTCTGATACCATGTTAAGAATAATGGAAAGTCGTACCCTAATTGGTAGGCGAGCTCTTATTTATAATCAATTTAGAGAATACTATTACAATCATACACCTACACACGCTGGATAATAATAACATAATAGTAATATAATAATAATAAACCACTAACATTAGGGTCAAGCACTCTTGTTCTTTTAATTCTTTTTTACTTTAACATAGTAACAGAGCAAAATCCCATGAAGTGCAACGAAACTCTAGCGCAGCTAGCCTTGACGTGTATCGCTGCCATCCTCAAACTGGATTATCTTCCAGTCGCAACCCTACTTGCAAAACTTCTTCAAGACCAGAGCCTCATACCTAGAGAAGTGCAGTGAGCTGGTTCGAGAACAGGTGCATTTTTGTCTCAAAATTGGTTTAGCCAAGTCCTACCTCATACCTTGACCTAGTTTAGTGTTCGTCGACAAAGGAAAAAAAGCAAGAAACAGGTCAATCGTGGGACTTTTCTTGAACTATGGGTGTTTTTGTTAGCGGAAATTTCTTCGGCTCAGTCGTGGGGAGTTCTGTGGTTTTAGCATAGAGACAATCTTAATTCACGATTCACTTGCACCAGGTTCTTCCAATATCATGAACCTCTATTTTATGCCTTTAACATAAACAAAGTTCTTTGTGCATATTTCTTTTGTGATTGTGAAACATTGCTCTTTAGTTACTATAAATTCCAAATCGTGTATGTCTTCTATTATGCCTCCACAACTCGCCAAGTTAAATGGGACTAATTATTTACATTGGTCCAAAGCTGTGAAAATTGCCTTGCCTGGTCAGGGTAAGCATGGTCACTTTACCGCATCATCGCCATCCAATCAGAAACAAAGTTAGAATGGGGACAAATGGATGCTCAAATTGTTACTTATTGTGGAATTTTATGGAGCCATAAAATCACTAATATGTGTACCCATTTGGATACTTATATGGAAATTTGGAAATATGTTTGTATGTTATACTCTAGTAATCTTACTCATATGTATGATTTGTCCGTTGATTATTTTCAATTGCACCAAGGTGATAAGTCTATTGTTGATTATTTTGCTGCCTTGAAAAGAATTCATGAAAAGTTGAATGTCGTTCTTCCAATAAATAATGATGTTTGGAAAATGCAAATGCAACGGGAACATATGGTAGTCATGAGATTTTTGGTTGGGTAGAAATCTGAATCTAAATCCATTCGATCTCAAATTTTAGCACGTCCAGAACTACCTCCTCCTGCTGAAGTTTATTCTCGGGTCCTACATGCTACTTCCCATGATGGTTCTCAGACTTCTAGTGCTTCTACTGTTAACTGCTCAGCCTTAGTCACTCAATAGACTCTACATAGAAAAACCGAGCAATCTAATGGCTACCGTGGTTTTAGAGGATGTGGTGGCGGCTCTCGCAGTAGTTGTGATGGTTCTCGTGTCGGTAGAGGTAGTCATGGTCAAGGTCCACCTCGTCATTGTTCTAATTGTGATTTGGGCAATCATACATGAGAGACATGTTAGGATCTTATTAGCAGGCCATCTCGATTTACCAATACAGTGACATCTGATGGTGACCCTTTTCACCCTCTCCTCGTATTGAGGAGAAGAATATTGTTGTCGCTGAGGAAGAGTACAATAAATTCCTTCAGTATTAGACGTCTATGCAAGAATCTCTTCCAGCTGCATCTCTAGCACATAAAGGTACCTCAACTGCTTGTCTTTCATCTTTTTCTACATCTCGACCATGGGTTATCGACTCTGGTGCTACTGACCATATGTCCGGTATCTCTCAAACTTTTCTCATCTTAAGTCTTCATCATCTTTATCTCATGTTACTTTAGCAGATGACTCTACCACTTATGTTGAAGGCATAAGGGCAATTCAACCTACTTCTACCCTTTCTTTATCTTCTCTCTTATATATACCTTGTTTTCCTTTTAATTTGATGTTTGTAAGTCAATTGACCAAAAATCTTAACTGTTTTATTTATTTCTTTCTTTCTTAATTCTGTTGTTACTCAGGATTTGGTGACGCAGAAGACGATTAACGAAAGACGTGAGTTAGGTGGTCTCTATTATTTGAATAATAATGCATCATCTGAAGTTCTTCCTCGTGCATGTCCTGCTAATGCTTCTTTGGTTCAGATACAATGCCGCCTTGATCAAGTGTTCTTGGAAAATTTAAAGATTTTAATTCCTAGTTTCAGTTTTAGATTGTGAGTCATGTTAGTTGGAAAAACATCATTGTGTTCCTTTTGCTTCCCAAGTCAATAAACGAGAGTTACGTCCTTTCATGTTAGTTCATTCAAATATTTGGGGTTCGCGCTGTGTCACTTCAAAATTGGGATTTAGGGACTTTGTTACCTTTATGGATGATTATTCCAGAATTACCTGGCTTTATTCAATGATGGAGAAAAGATCGTTCTAAGTTCTCTATTTTTTGTGCTTTTTGTACTAAAATTCACACTCAATTTAATACCTCTGTTCATATTTTGCGCAGTGATGTTAGAAAATATTTCTCTCATTCCTTTGGTTCTTTTATGACCAAATCTAGAATCCTCAATCAATAATCTTACGCTCACACTACACAAGAAAATGGAGTAGTCGAGCACAATAATCGGCATTCAATAGAAGTTGCTCGAACCTTGTTGATTCAAATGAGTGTTCCCAAATCTTTTTAGAGTGATGTTCTCACCGCTTGTTACTTGATTAATCATATGCCTTCCTCAGTTCTAAAAGGACAGACTCCTCATTCTATTTTTATTTTGCATGATCCTCCATTTGTTTTATCCCCTTGTATCTTTGACTGTGCTTGTTTTGTCCATCAACTTGCTCCAGGTACTAACAAGTTTGATCCTAGATCTCTTAAATGCATTTTCTTGGGCTACTCTCATACTCAGAAAGATTATCGGTGTTATAGTCCTGCTCTTCATAAGTTTTTTGCCTGCCGCGATGTCTTTGAGAGTACCCCTTATTATTTTGAGAGACTTGTAGTCAATGATCTAGTTTGTGATCAACCTCTTCTTGCTTGTAGTCATTGTTTCCTTTAGTCCGCCCCTATCATCCAATACTGAGATCAAACGTTCATGTCGTCCAGACCTACAGGTTTACAGTCGTCGCAATCAAGTTGACACCATTCCTCCATCTGACTCTACTACTTCATCAATGATCTCCTCGCCACCATATCACACTCAACCAGGTTCTTCCTCACCTGATGTTGATCTTCCCATTGTTGTTCGAAAGGGTAAGCGGTCATGTATTTTACATCCTATTTCTAATTTTGTTTCTTATAACCATTTATCCTCGTCATATTACTCATTTTTTGCCACATTGTCTTCTATTGCTCCACCAAGTGATGAGTCCGAATATAAAGCTATGTCACATACCACTTGTTATTTGATTTGGTTGAAACATATGCTAGAGGAACTTGGATTTCAACATTCTTAACCTATGAATTTATTATGTGATAACTAAGCAGCAGTTCGCATTGCATACAATCCAGTATTTCATGAGAGAACAAAATATATTGAAGTTGGTTGTCATTTTATTCGAAAGAAGCTGTTACAGAATGTGATTCGCACAAGCCATGTGAAGTCAGTAGATCAATTAGCAGACTTATTCACCAAACCTTTGTGTTGTTCACAAGTGAGATATATTTGTACCAAGCTCGGTACTCATGATATATATATACCAGCTTGAGGGGGAGTGTTAAAGGTTAATTATGTCATTATAGCAATGTTTTGTTTTAATATAAATCATTAGAGGTGCTAGCCCTTAGGGTTACCTCTAGCCCTTAAGGTCAAGCACTCTAATTCTTTTAATTCTTTTGTACTTTTAACACTCGTCATGGAAAAAAGCTCTCTAAACAGTCAAGACTGTATGTCTACCTGTATCTCTTGGCTAAACAATCAAGACCATATGTCCAAGTGTATCTCTCGGCAACCAAGCATGCCTTAAGACGCTCATTAGTACCATCCAGGTGGAAATAGAAAGCTCCCAGGTTCTTATGAATATATCTATAACATGTTTCCAACAACACAAAGACATAGCCTCCTTATGAAGGAACAGGAATATAAGACAAGTTGCAAGCAAAAAACTAATACGATCATAAAACTCCAACTTGGCAATAAGATGGCAAGTACAAGTACATTTACCTCAAACCAAAAAGCAATAGGCATGTCGTCAAAACCTTTGCAGGAGAAGATGAAAGGTTTGGACCATAAGAGACAACAAGCCTATCTTGAGATTGCTCATACACCTGCAAAATAGGGTTATACAAGGAAAAAAAGGTGGCATAAGAAGCAACAGAGGAAGAGCGGGAGAGGGAGAAGGAGAAGACTCCCTATAACGACAATATATGGAATTAAGATAGATTTTGACCAGTTGAAGAAAAGAAGGGAGTGGGCTAAAATAATGTGTGATATCAGTACTCACAAAGTATCGTCACAATTCTTAATGATAACAACAATATTCCTTCTCCGTATGAGAGTACTCAAGAAAAATACACTTATTAGCCCAATGAGATGACTTATCATAACCTGCATCAAGAAAATATAAAAATGTAAACACACCCAAAAAACTTGAGAATCGAGGGAAGATGAAAAGAATTAGGGTATAACAAAGCAATGAGATAACTTATCACAACCTGCATCAAGAACAAGATAAAATGCAGCACACTCAATAAAACTTGAGGAGTGAGTGAAAATGGAAAAGATTTAAGAAAGTGGGGACAGGCAATTGAGGGCACAAGGCATATGATTAATGAGATAACAAACCACTTGAATGACATCACTTGAAAACTGTTTTGGTACCTGCATCATCACTCCAAAACTGTTTTGGTACTTGCATGGGGGCATAGTAAGGTACGAATAACATTCAACAAGTGATGGTGTTACGTTTAAAGACACCATTTTGTTGTGACTTGTGAGCACTAGTTTAATAAATAATACCATGAGCAACACAACAAAGAAAGTCAAAACAAACTGCCTATATTCTCTTTTTTCTTTATTCTCTTTTTGTGATGACCCAAGAACCCCATCCCAAGCAAGGCTGCTTTGGACCCACTCGGGCACAATAAATCTGAGGGTGTGCAAGCCCACAAGACCGACCCGCGCACCAGGTAAGGGCGTTGCCAGTGGGAGTCAAACACAACCTCCAGGTTTACAGTTAGTCCTTAGGACAATCTTAAATCACCGGGCTGGTCAAACAGATTACAAAATCGTCTATATGCTTAACTATCATCAAAACTAATAACCTCAATATTGCCAAATTGGATAAAAATGACATTACAGAGTTTAAAGAGAAAAAAATTCATAAAATAACGCAGATCTTTGTTTCGACTTTCAATAACAAATAACCAAGTAATACAAGTATAGTTATTAATAAAGATAACAAAATAATAATATCCAAAAATAAAGTTTGAGAGAAGCCCCTGATGTCTATATGAACTACACCAAAAAAACTCCAATAGATGATCGTAACCACTGTTTAGAAAAAAGGAGTATAGTGATATTTTCGTAACTGATGAGTTTCATGCTCAAAACCCATCACAAGACTAAATTCTAAGAGCCGATGTCTATGAACCACTTCAAACCATAAGTAGCGAGTTAGGTTTACATTAAGACCTTAATGTTATAGATCAAAGGCCAAATCGTTCTTTACGAGAGAGGTGTTTCCTATTTAAGGGGGATAGACGATTTTACGCATTAAGTGCAGTTTCGATCATAACATCAGGAATTATTACTCGGATTTGTGACTCCACTCATCTCTTTTTTCCTTAATTCATCACTTTATCTTTTGAAGTTCTGAATATCTAATGTGAATTTTGAACCTATCAAACGTCTTTGTTTACATATTGTGTGCCCAATATTAAAAGTACACACTCAAAGTTCTTCATGGTATATTTTCCTTCTTGATCCATGCAGCTTTTGTGGGATGGTAACTATCGCTTTGTATTCAATTCTTCTTTATTCAATCGAATATTACTTTTGGATAAGTTTGTTCACTCAAGTCTTAAAATCGTAATCCTATCATGAGTTCAATCAGGTGAAATATTCCTATATTTGAGTTTCAATTTTTTTTTAAGCTATGACTAAATGGTAACCATTGTTCGTGTTTGATTTCCCCTAATTCATTTTAATAAAACTCTTGAACTACCTTTCATTCTCTTAGAATCTAGTGTCATGAATCTAGTTGAGATTAGCTTGTTGAATGATCATGTATTCGGTACTTAAATTTTGTGGATTCTTCTTTTCTTGAAATGTACAACCTCGTTAATTCTTAATTCCTGACCACCCTAAAATTGATCAAGAATCCATCCTTGATATGATCATTCGCTTTCCTTTAAGAACTTAATGTCATACTTGATTGTGAGAGTAACCTTGTGAACCATCGTATACACTTGAAATCCTTATCAAGGGACTAGACTTAGATGTTTGATTTGAAGTGCGTTTAGCTAACATAACTTCAACGCGAATATCTAGGTGGGTATACATCGCTTAGCCTTGTTTTTCTTCACATTTATTTGAAACAGATTGATCCCAATCATGAGAATCTTTCCTTAAATCCAGTTTGTTTTTCTTGCGGTATCTCATTGTTCCATCCATATTTTGAGTCTAGAGTAACACTGTTGTGGTGATGTGCTACTTCGGTTTGAGTTAAGTGATCATCCCTTGATTGAAGCCAATCGGCCTCTTGGAAATCCTTTGTAAATCTCATCTTATACCTTAGAGGAGGATTTGTTCTTCTTCACTACGAGTGTTTTAATCTCTACCCGGAAATGTTGTATTGTCCAAAATACGCTTTGAGGATTTTGAATGCTCCTGGCTAGTCATGTAAACGTTAGTGATGAGGATGTCAGGTCTTAGGACTTCTTTGAGTATAGAGCTAGTATAAAGACGTACTTCATAAGGAATTTCAAGATTTCCGTCGCATCGGGAGTGAATGTCTCCGTCAAGTTACAGCCTCGAACTGCATCCAAGATTTTTCTAAGTAAGCTAAACTAATGACTCATCTGACTAAAAAAGGAGTAAAATTTGCCTGGAGCGAGGAATACGAAAATTCTTTTCAAGAATTGAAGAAAAGATTAACAAGCGCCCCCATCCTAGTCATCCTACAGAGAGATGAGGGGTACAGCGTGTATTGTGATGCGTCTAAAGAGGGTTTGGGATGCGTACTAATGCAAAAGGGGAAGGACATAGCTTATGGTTCTAGACAAACTGAAGACACGAGAGGAACTACCCAACGCACGACCTAGAACTGGAAATGGTGGTTTTTACTCTGAAGCAATGGTAGTACTCTCCCTACGGGAAAGAGTTTGAGGTGTTCATAGATCATAGGAGCCTCAAGCACTTGTACACGCAGAAGGAACTTAATATGAGGCAAAAACGCTAGATGGAGTATCTCGAGGACTACCGGTTCACCTTATCCTATCATTCGGGGAAAGCTAATGTCATAGTTGATGCCCACAGCAGGAAGTTTAATGCTCTCGTAGCCAGCCTGGCAGCAAGGAAATGGAAAATGTTTGATGCACTGAACAAATTCAGACTAAAGCCCAGTGAAGGCAACGAGCGAGCATGCCTTTTTGCTATTATAGCTACACCAACCTTGATCAGCAAAATTTTGGAGGCACAAAAGGCGGATCAGAAGACAGCACCCCAACCGACTGGATAATACATATTGACGGGAGTTTGCAATTCTCGGGAAAAATTTTCGTGTCAAATATTGAAGATTTACAAGAAGCAGTCCTCAACGACTTCCATCAGTCCAACTTTGCGGTTCATCCTGGAGGCAATAAAATTTACCAAGACTTAAAATGCCAATACTGGTGGAGCGCAATGAAAAGGGATGTGGCATCTTTCGTCGCAAGATGCCTTACATGTCAACAAGTAAAGGCAGAATATTAGAGACCCAGAGGAAGACTACAACCACTGCCGATACCGGAATGGAATTGCGAGTACATAACGATGGACTTTGTGACTGAGTTGCCGAGATCACTACAGGGACACAACACTAACTGGGTCATGGTGGATCGACTTATAAAGACAGTGCACTTCTTACAAATGCGGATAACTGATACACTTGACTCTCTGAGCCGACTCTACATTCGAGAAATCATTTGTTTGCACGAAGTGCCTGTTTCGATCGTGTATGATCGCAAGCCGCGGTTCACTTCACAATTCTGGGAAAGCCTACAAAAATCTCTAGGTAATAACTTATGCTTTAGTACTGCGTTCCACTCCCAAACAGATGGACAATCAGAACGTACAATTCAAACACTGGAGGATATGTTATGGGCCTCTGTGATGGACTTCAAGGGAAATTGGGAAAGAAACCTACCACTGACACCTACCACTGGTGCAATTCACCTACAACAACAGCTACCGGGCGAGCATCGGCATGGCTCCATACGAGGCGCTATACGGTCGACCATGTCGTTCACCCATCTGTTGGACAGAAGTCGGCGAAGCCAATCTGCTGAGACCAAAGATCATGTAGGAGATAACAAAGAAGGTGAAACTCATACGCGAACGATTAGTAACCGCCCTGAGCTGACATAAGAGCTACGCAGAGAAAAGAACACCACCTTTGACATTCGAAGTCAGGAATCACGTCTCTCTAAAGATTCAACTAAGAAGAGGGATTATTCGCTTCGGAAAGAGAGGGAAGTTGTCATCTTGTTTCATCAAACCATTCGAAATCTTGCAAAAGATCAGAAAAGTTGCATATCGCCTAGCGCTACCGCCTCAACTCACCAGAGTGCACATTGGTTTTCACGTTTCTCTACTGAGAAAATATCTGGCAGACCCAACACGCGTTCTGAACTGTGAAGAGATTAAACTAGACGATGATGCTTCATTCGAAGAAAGACCAATGAAGATTCTTGACCGACGAGAGAAGAACCTACGAGGAAAGACCATCGGGCTTGTACGTGTTCTCTGGCGACACTGAGGAGTCGAAGAATTGATGAGAGAAAAAAAGGACACCATCCGTGCCAATTATCCTCAGAACCCGTTTTTCCAAACCATGCTAGGAACCCAAACAGTAGCTATAACACTTGCGCAAATCTCAAGAACCCTAAATCACACGACAGTGACACTAAGCATAAAATTCGTGAGACATAAAATGAATGGGCCAAACTCAGGACAAGCCCAAGATATAAATAATCAAACAAGGCCCAAATATAAATCAAGGCCCAAATATTAATCAAGGCCCGAAGTTTTAAATAAGGCCCAAGTACATTTAAGGCCCAAATAGCAATTAAAACCTAAGTGTCTAATTAAGCCCTATCCTAATCAAGGCCAAAACTCCAACAAAGGGCTCAATTCAAGTAAAGGCCCAATTCTTTAAGTTAAGCCCAACAAAGCAAGCCCATAAATTTTTCTTAAGAACCCATGGGATCAAGCCCAAATTTTCTGTTCTCCAAGTCCACACAAACTTTTAAGTTGAGCCCAAATATTTAATCCTTTTTTACCCAAAAATCTTTCATGTGTGTATTCATCCATATATGTGTATATTTTAAATAAATAAATAAAGACCACAAGGTGGCCAACCACCTCAAGGGGCCCCACCTACCCTAATTTGAGTAACTGTACCTTAGGGCGTGGTGTTGGTTGAGAACCATACCCATGTCTTCCATCACCTAACCCCCTCATCATTGTCCCTCTTTATCTTGTCAACCATTACTCTTACATATATATGCAAAATATCTATATATGTTGATATACACTCTTCTCCTACATATCAGCATAAATTTGAGCCAAAACATCTATATATGTATAAGTATATACACCTTTCTTCCTATTGATCATCTTTGAGCCAAGATATTTATACATGTATATATATACTCTTTCTTCCAACTCCACAACCACTCCTCTCAAGTCTTTCCATATTCCTAATCAAGTATATCAAACAAGTCTTTCATGTCACTATGCATGTACCTAGGATGACAATGCATGATGATCAAAGAATCCGCCAATAGGCGCAAGCAAGCGTAGCGCCTGACCCCCCTGGCAGCAAAACAGAAGCAATGTTATCGCTCACTTCTCCCATCGCATCATTAATATTAACCGGAATCTACTTTATCGGACTCTCTCTTCATTTTGTCAAGTATCAGATAAACTTTTCTATTTCATTCATTTTAGGTTAAGCGCAAAACCATCGACTTTCATTGATCTAAGCCCTTTTCTATACCAATGATCTGCCTTAGCAGGGCGTGGCTTTGCCACTTATGCTCGACATTAGGAGAGAGTTGGGACTTCACTCCTTAGTCGTTGGCCTCCAATGGTTTTTGGCTGTAGCACCTCTTTTGCGTGCGCAGGTTCCACTACCTCTGTTCATAGATCCATTCTAAGACTAAAAATTACACAACCGATGACTTAGTCTCCTTCTCCGCTTCGACTCAACCACCTACCTAACCTCTTAGAAGGTCATTCGGAAGGACTCCGTATAGTTCTATTTTTGGGCGTAACGTTGTGGTTGTTCCCTCGAGTCCTCGACTGACCGAGAAAAACAAGTTCCAGAGGCATCTTCCATATTCTGCATTTCCGGTAATGGGTGAGAAAGAAAATCAAGATCAAGTGAGCATGTGTCGTAAAGTGATAGTAATGTTGATTCAAAGCAATCCATCATTGCTAGCTTACTGAAAATCATACATTCCCTTCTGTCTCTTAACTGCTCTTGTTCTCTTCCGTCTTCGATCTCTTCGACAGCAAAACAAAGGCTCTTCCATTCTCTTAGAGGTCTAGATCCTCAAGCTTCTCCTTAAGCCTATTAAAAGAGCCCAACACCCCTCCTTGCTCTCCTCTTGTTTCGTCTAACCATTGAGAGAAGTAAAGAGAGAAAGAAAGAAGAAAGAAGAAGGAAGTGTGATTTATCTAAAACTAAATCATTTCATCTAAGATCAAGACTTTCCAACGTAGGAACCTCCTACGACTCTTATCATTTTTCTCCTCTATCCATTCTCAAACAATCTCTAATATGATTAAAGAAAAAAGAAAAACACAAAACCTTGAACCATGGATATCAAATAAAGAACCAAAATGAGAGACTAGTTAAAAATTGATTTGGTTGAACTTTTGTTTTTCTTTATTCCTTCTTTGACTTGAGTGAACATGTTATATACCTATTTTATGTTTTTGGAAATACTATTTTTGTGGCTTGTTTGAGTGTATAGAGCTATGGTTTAATTTAAGAAAGCAAGGAATAAAGTTTACGGGTCAAAATCCATGAAAAAGTCACTTTTCCTCCTTTACCCGATTTTACTGAGAAACCAAACAAAATCTAAATAAAAACTTGTTTTACTGGAGCTTCATTGGGATGTTTTTCACATGTGTGATTTTTGGTAGAACCTAGAAATACATTTTAGTCACCCCAAATAAAGCTTTTACGGTATTGTGCCAAAGTTGGCAGAACAACAGTCCAGTTTCCCGAATTTTAGCAAAATATAAAAAATCTCCTCAATACAAATTTTATGTCCAGAGCTAGGATTTCGAGTCATCTTTCATTTAAATTTATTTGAAGAGATTTGGTAAGACGGTTTTTTGGAAAAAGCAATTTTCCCAAACAGTGTCGTTTTTTGGACATATTTTGTTCAACCTATTATATATCATGTTTAGAAGAGGTTCCAAGTCTTGCTTTCTTCTTGAAAACGTTTCCTAACATGTATATCTATCACCTCATTAAATTTTGTGACAAACCAGCGAGGTTTAGTATTTTTAAAATATTTTAATTTGTAGCAAAATGAATCTGGAATTTTAAGTTTAAGGGTTAATTGGAGCCTTATATATGTTCTACGTGTCTTCTTTCTTTGACTTGTCAAGTATGAGTTTTCTTGTGTTGTTATAGCATGTTTGAGTATTTTAAAGAATGTTGTTTATCTCATGTTATATACATGCTAGTTTGGTTATGATCACTTATGAAAAGTCAACGTTGAACCTCGAACAAACATCTTTTTTTTCGAAAGAACTGAGTTTTTGACATAGGTTTGGGTTGATCATGCCACTTAGTCAAATACACGTAATACTGGACGGGAAGGGTGATGTGGCGGGGACAAAATGTATGGGAACATGATGTATGGGAACGTAATTGTACCGTGGAAGTGAGTGCCCGTTGTGGAAACGTGGTAATAAACACGGGATGGGTTCTCTTGGCGAGACCTGAGAAACTGTTCGCTTATACAACGATCCAAAAACTACTATGAACGTTATGTTGTTATCCTTAACTGTTTTTCATCATGTATGCAATCTTTGTATTGTCTTCATTATGTGTGATAAGGGTAAGATAGTAAGGTATTGATTGTTCCTACTGGGCGTTGCAACTCATGGCGTCTTATACCAAGTGAAGAAAAATACGAGGAAGCTGCGCTGAAAGATGAAGCAGAGCCGTGACTCATGACTAGTGCCGAACCTCCAGTATAAACCTTAGAAGAATATTGTAATTGAGCATTTAATGTAATTTTTAACTTTCTGAACTTTTAAGGGACTTTTGGGTTTGTAATATTTTAAGACTCCGTTGAAACTTTCTGAACTTGTAATATTTGAACTATCTAATTGAATCAGTATAAGTATTTTAAAAAAATATTATGAGCTATTTTCTCATAAATAATTAAGGAACCAATTTCTTTTGTAACAAAAGATGTCTCTGAAAATCGGGGCATCACACTCTCACAAACTCAATTAGTTGAATAAATTAGCCAATCAAATATTTTTAAAATATCTTTTAATTCATATTTTTATAAAAATTAGATTGAAGTTTTAAAACTTTCATATTCACTCTCACAAAAAACCCCATTTTGTTTACTGTGTATAAATGTAAACAAAATGTATTGTGTGAGTTAGAGAGAGATACAAATTGGGAGTTCAAATATTTATTAATATATTTCATATATTCCATGTTCTATATACTAGAATAAATATCCGACGTGCAATGAAGTCATCCCGAAGGGCTGGTGGATGATCCACACCTGGAGAAACGTAATTACGAATACAAAAAAAAAAAAAAAAAACAAGGCCGAAAGCTTATCAGCCAAGCTAAGTCCAATACTAATATGTCTCCCCAGTGATAGTACTAGACCAACGGGCATTGAGTACAGTGCACGATTAAGGTCATTGAGTACAGTGATAGTACTATCCCCCTTGCAAAGCAAGTCTCCATTTTTTTCCCCTCCATGTTTTCCTATTTAAGGTCTTTGATCTATTATTTTCTCCTACCCTTGGCCTTTACAAATAAATATGCCCCATTTCCATATGTGGTGGATACTCGTCAGAAAACTATAGTCCAGAACAATGAGAATACCCATTCCAGTTTAGTCAGTTCAAAGTTTGAACAGTAGGTATCCTGAGGCTTGTTGGGTTGTTGCCCCAATTAGAACTAAGTTAAATTAGATGTTTATAGCATAGAAGACTGCTGAAAAGATTCTAGCACGCGGATAGTAAGGTTCTTACTATCGTTCCATCTATTAATCCTTATAATGTCTTCCCTAAGCCACTGCAGACTACCGTCTACTTAACATGCTTTTCCCATTGTTCCCAATTTTTTCTGCTTTATTCCCTCCTTATCATATGGCTTCTTGATAACTATACCCAAGATATTAACAAAAAGGTCAATCCACGCTCTAACACCCTTCCAGTTTAGGACCTGCTTATGTGGGCTCATTAATGTTTATAAAGAATTCAAGGAGTCTGATGATGAGCACAGAAAGAAGAAAAACAACCAATCTGGAATTGCATGTGTAGCACGTTTAGGGTAAGAGAAAGCTAAGAGAAGAAAATCTCTCTTCCCCTCTTGTATAGTTTATCTAAATTATCCTTCCTCTTTCGTGACTGGAACTAGTATTAGAGATATGGTAACTGGAATTTTTGTTTCATGTTTTCCTATTTAAGGTCTTTGATCTATTATCTTCTCCTACCATTGGCCTTTACAAATAAATATGCCCCATTGCCATATGTTTTGGATACTCGTCAGAAATCTTAAGTCTAGGACATTGAGAATACCCGTTACAGTCTAGTCAGTTAGAAGTTTGAACTAGTAGATATCCTGAGGCTTGTTGGGTTGTTGCCCCATTTAGAACTAAGTTACATAGATGTTACTGTTTGATATCCATGGGATAGAAGGCTACTGAAAAGATTCTAGTATGAGGATAGTAAGGTTCTTGTTACTAATGTTCCTTCTCCTAATCCTTATAAAGTCTTCCCTAAGCCACTACAGCCTACAGCCTAATTAACACGTTTTCCCCTTATTCCCAACTTTTTCAGTTTTCCTCTCTCCTTATCGTACGGCTTCTTGATACCTATACCCAACATATTAACAAAAAATCAATCCATGCCCTAACACCCTTCCATTTTAGGAACTGCTTATGCGGCTCATTAATGCTTATAAAGAATTCAACGAGTCTAATGATGAGCATGGAACAAAGAAAAACAACAAATCCGGAACTGCACGTGTTGCACGTTCAGGGCATCATGGAGTAAAATTTTGGAATAATTAGAGCCTTTATTTGTGTTTACCTTTATTTAGTATGTAGCTGGATAGTTCTTATGTTATTACATTAGGGTGTTTTTTGGGTCCAATATTAGATGATTATATTTGGTTTTAGCTATTAGTGGAATTAGTAATTCAATAATTGCTGGAAATTAATAATAATCTCAGTGCATGGGTCAAAGGTTGGGTCAACTGATGTTATTTGAATTTTGTTTAGAGTAATGCCTTTCCAGTTTCGAAACTGGTTGTGCAGGCTTCTTAATGTTTATAGTGAAAGTGTAAAGACAGTAACTTGAAGATTTTAGAGAAGAGAAAAGACATGACAAAGAGAAGAAATTGGGTTTCAGGAACATAATCAGTCCCCTCTCCCTGACATCTAATTACATTAAATGAATATACGACCTAATGACAAAATACCCTTAATACAGAAAAAAAAGACTCTAACACTCCTCCTCAAGCTGGAGCATGTAAGTCAAATATGCCCAGCTTAGAAGACAAGTGAAAAAAAAAAAAGACGAACGTGCAAGGTTTGGTGAAGATATCACCAATCTAATATCCTGAACGAATGTAGGAAGTGATAATCCGTTTTCACAGCAACAAATCCCAAATGAAGCGACAATTAACTCAACCTCAATATGTTTGGTCATGGAGTCGCCGACCATCGTCGTCCGTACAATTGGCGACATCACTCTGACATCATCGTACGACTTATGATGTCAACATGCCGTTTCTACCTCACGATATGTTTCAAACTAATTAGAACTGTTCTAGAGATGGATATTTGCTCTGATACCAAGTGAAAGTGTAAAAATAATAACTTTGGGCTTTAGAGAAGAGAAGAAAGAAGATGAGGAGATAAAATTAGGGTTTCAGGAACATAATCAGTCCCCTCTCCCTCCCCTCTCCCTGACATCTATTTATATTAAATAAATATACAACCTAACAACAAAAATACTCTTAATACAAAAAAGAAAGACTAACATTTATCAAGGATATTAAGGAGTCTGATGAAGGGGAAAGAAGAAAACAACAGTTCTGGAACTTCTCATGTAGCACGTTTAGGGCACCATGGAGTAAAGTTTTGGGAGTAATTTGAGCCTTTATTTGAGTTTACTTTTATTTAGTTAGCAGATGGATAGTTCTTATGTTAACATTAGTTTTTTATGGTCCAACAATAGATTATTATATTAGGTTTTAGCTGTTAGGGGGTATTAGTAATTTCAATAATTGCTGGACATGAATAGTAATCTTAGCGCATGGGTCAAGTGATGTTATTTTAATTTTGCTAAGAGTACTAATTGGTATTGAATATTTGTAGTTACCAAACATTTTTAGTTTCTAAATTTGAGACCTAGTTTTTATTTTCTGCACTTAGATTATTGCAACTAGATCTGAAATTCATCACTTTACTCATAGTCTCATATACATACTGCAAAACCTAAGCATTCACACCATCAAATACTCAGTTGTGGCCACCCAAACCAAATCTAAACACCTGAAATACTGTTTATTGTTCACATCGTCAGAACAATCCCTGAAACACAGCATTTAAACCTCACCCAAATAATCCTTTAACATCCGTAACCTTTTATACTCATTTTGGGCCCTCAAATAACCACCTATAACCCTAAAAACTTGGTGTCCAAATTTCACAATACCATTATTCAAGTTGACAATGTTTATTTTGGTGCTTTAGGTTGTGGAAAAGTGTTTTCTGCAACTGGTCTAACATCAGGGTTTCAATGATTTGGCATCTCAATTTGACAAGGAGCTGATTTAGTGTACTAATTCTCTTCTAGTGGCTATATGGCAATAAATGGAAGGATTATAGCAATTTTGGCGACTTCAAGAAGATAGCAATATAAATACTTACTAAGAGAAGCATGTCTAGAACAACTAAGAGTGGACAGTAAAGTACCTATAAAGCAACAACAAAAATAAGACAAAAAGGCATAGAAATGATTGATAAGAAATAAAACTAAAGCACAAAGCATCTTTGTGCTTTAGTTTTATTTGAAATAAAACTAATGTATTTCATTTGAATACATTCATTTGAAATAAAACCAATAGAATGTAGAAAACATACTTTGAAAATATAAGACAAAAAATGTATTCAAATGAATGATTAAAAAAATAAATCAGCAATAGTAGAACTCCGAAAAGAATAGAGAATGAACTTGGGATAAATATAAAGAGAAAAATGCGTAGAAATTATTGATAAGAAATAAAGCAATAGACTTCTTAATATCTTTGTCTGAAAAAAACATGCTCATGCTGGACAAGTATGCACCTAAGAAGCAGGAAGAATAAGGGATATGGGCAGAATTCAAACAGTGACCGATTGAAGATGCGAGGAGAAACTATAGAACAATACAAAGAAAAAGGAAAGAAAGAAAAAAGCATGGAAAACTTACAGATTCGCTTGTTACCTTCTCTTTGAGAGTGATTGGCAGCAAGAGGTAAGGGAGAGGAAAGGAAGTTCTATCTTCCTTGCTTTGCTTTAATGCCATCTGTGAGAGTTGTTTTTATAGATCTCCTTTGTCATGGTCAGTTACGAGCTTATCCCTCATAAAATAAAGGGTACAAAGTTTTTTGGCAAAACATGTGTCGTAATACCATTAAATACTTCAATTTATGATACCAAAGCATTTTTCCCTTTTCTATCTCCGTTATGTTATAAAGCATCAGTCACAGAGGTACAATCAGCATTGCCTTCAGTCTGCAATGTTATCAGCTCAAATTTATATATTATGACTCAGCAATTAAGCAAGGCACTGGTGAGTAGAAGATCATTTTGTTATATTACAAAGATGGCACGAACACTAGGCAGTATGGCTGATATCTTTGAGGTTTCCACTGGCATTATCTTATGCAGTCATCAGGAAAATCAAAAAGAATAATTAAAAAAAAAGATTGTAACTAGGAAAACCAGAAAAAGTAAAAAGTAAAAAAATCTGTATTCCATAATACACGGAAAAAATATCAAGTTCTTTGTATGAGCTCATCATTATTCAATAATACAGGACAAAAATATCCAGTTCTTTGTATGAACTCATCATTATTAGCAAGGATTAAGTGCAACAAAATTCAACGAGCCTGATACAGGACTCAATGGAATACTTCACCTTTCGTATAAGAATATGTACAGTGATATTATAGTTCAATGCAACTCATAATTTACAGGTTAAAAAACATCATTAAGCCGTATTCTATAAAGAACTAAAAATGTTACTCTGTAAAATCATGAGTACGTGACGACTCTTCCCCCAGCTAGATTATTTTCCCCCCTTCTTTCTTCTTCATGGTACATTAGCCCCCATCAAATTTGCTATTATGAGTTCAATAAGTTGAAATTTGGTGAAAATCGCCAGAAACAAAATTGCTCATGCCCAGGTGAAAATCGCTTGACACTAATGCCCAAATTAGCTCTACACACCAAACTGTGGAAAATTTTCAATTTTAAGGTTTTCGAAAAGGATGAATAATCACAGCATCACAAACAACCTAATAGAAGAATAATATTGATGGCATTGATTCTTGTGTAATATAGATGGACAAATTTCAAATATACAACATTTAGACATATACAGCATTTAGACCTGCTAAAGTTGTAAGCTGTGAGATCAGCAGTAAATGGAAACAAGAACTCATATTTCCATGCAGACACAAGATTAATGGAACATAACTTCAACAGAACAATTCCCAATTGCCACCTAATAGCAACATTCTAATTTAACCATGAAGAAGTATTCAATGGATGTTAATATGTTAATCATATAGCGATCTCAATCAAATATTCAAATGTCAGACCAGAAAACACATACAGAGCAATTATGCAGCTTTTACATTATCTGATTTTTACCGTTCACCAATCTACACAACAATATTCCTGCAAAAAAATTTAAGGTTCCTCTTCATTGGCCGTAGCGTAAAGCCTAAGATATGCAATGACAGCATAAGACAGCCAACATGAATGCTAACCGCACAACAGGGCAACCAAATATGGGCATTCTGCTTGAAATTACCATTTGCTGATTGCTGTTAGATGAAGTCCCAGTAGTGTACAGAAGCTGAAGGGGAAACATACAGATATGGCAAGCTCAGACCCTCTGTTTAACTTGCAAGTGTCCAAACTATGTTTGAGAGGGAGTCATCTGGTTCACCATTGCCAGAACAAGAAATGTGGATGTATCAACTGTCAGCAATGTGTTATCTCAGATGTCAAGCCTTCACACCAGATTAATTGACTCGACCATATCTTATGGAAAAATCAATCTCTATTTGGGTGTTCTATTCCTCGTATGTGCGCATGCATATCTTCTCCAGCAGCAATGCCCAGTCTTCTCCAAGTTGCTGTGGATTTAACTCCATGGCAGCCTTGAAATCAAGCAATGATATTGAGCAACATTGTCTCTGTTCTTGCATAGCTTCTTGGGGCATACCACTACTTTGCATATGCAAGTGATTACTAGGCCATAACCCATTAACAAGTTTGCTTTGAGTCCGATGTTTGTGGGCAGGCGGCCTTTTTAGCTCACACCCAGACCTCACCCCAGCCAACTCCATGCAAGACCTGATCAAACGCTTCAAGTACACATCCAACATATCATTCAACACATTAGCACATTCTACAGAAACACCTCCCAGGCCTTGTAGCAGTGCAATCTGCTCCACACCTTTCCTCAGTGTTTCTGTATCAAACAAACCCCCACTGTCAAAAAAGCTAACAACATTACTGGTGCAGGCCGAGGGTAATGCTTTCCGGGACCCGCCAACACTAGCTGAGCAAAATGGGATCCCAAGAGGAGCAAGGAGAGGGCTTCTAGATATATTCAAATGGCTCGCCTGTTCCACCTCTTCCCCATCTTCAACAACAACTGCTTCAGTTTGATCTTTACTGAATAGAGAAAATGGAGCATCTGGTGAACTCTGTATGCTAGGTTTCCCATTGTCAGGCTGTTCGGCGAGTCCTTGGATATGCTGCACTGGTCTCTGGTAATCACATAGAACCAAATTCCCACTTTGCACCACAGTCCTCACAGAACTGTCTTCTGTAGCCGTTGGGCGATGAGATGCACTATCTGCCTTCCCATTAAGCACAAGAGAGCTAGGCTGGTCCCTGAGCTTCCTATCTCGAATTGCAGACCTTCCCTTTCTAGGAGACATTGGCAAAACAACTCCATTCGACCAAATCGGCGCACTTGGAGTTTGATTTGGAACAACCAACCCACTTTGCTCATGGCCATCTTCTATAGGGGGAGAACTTTTTCCAGCTACTACAGCAGATTTTGCGGGTCCCACTTTACGAACTGGAGGGGGAGTCTTTGCATGACAAGCATTCTTTAAGATTGAACGTATAAGTTGATTATGCATTGCTAGATGCTCCCTCCCGAGCACCCGAAAACACAACCTGTCAAATTCAACCTTACCCAACTTCTGATTCAAGAATCCATTCAAGTAATAGAAGTACCGTTTGGACTGTTCGGACCCAATCTTCTTCACCATCTGAGCCTTCAAACCAGCCACATCAATTCGGAAGTTCTGGTGCTGTTGCATTTTTTAGCTAACAAACTCATACAATGTGAAAAAGAAATATATAACAAAATCCACCCTGAAAGCACAAATCTTCCCGTTAGCTCAGCATCCAAAACAATCCCAATTCATCCATCCACAGACCACACAGTCCAAAGTCGAAGCTCAGCTTAATTCAGCCGAAACCCTAGAAATCAGATAATGGGCCCAAACACAGATCAATTCTCACTTCAAAGCCCTAATTACTACTTAACTCGCCTTTAAATTCTACGTACGTCAAAACCCAAAACCCTGGATCGCCTAAACAACGTTTTCTTTCCTGTTTCAGGCTGTAAAACCCGTAATATTTCATTAATGCACCCCTACAAAAAAATTTAAAAAAAAACTCATTTAATCAAAATTCAACGACTTCACAAGTGTGCTTAGGTCGCAAACTGAACTGAAACCAAAGAGATCAATTGAAAGTTCTTGAGTGGAGAAGTGACTTCGAATAACGGTTTGATATTCTCACGGAGAAATCATCCGAAGAACAAACGAACAAACAAGAGAGCGTGTGTGTGCGCGTTCGAGAGAAAGATTGAGAGCGAGCGAGAGAGAGAGAGATTGAAAGCAACTCGTTGATAGTATAAAAGAATTCAAGGATTGAACTATGTGAAAGCTGATGATTCGTCAAGAGTTCCAACCTTAAAAATCTAAGCGGGAGCTTCGAATTCTTCCTGGGGAAGAGAAAAAGGCACTGAAGATTCAGTGAATTTTTGTATCTGCGACTTGTAATTCGTTTCTTCGTTGGTTACTTTCGATTTCGTCGCTTTGATTTTGGTCTCTTCTTTGATTTCTTACTGCGGCATTGAGATGTTGCTTCTGCTACTGTGTTCTTGATTTTTTCCCGTTGCTGGTTTCTTTCTGAACTTAGATTGCACCCTGGATCGATGCTAACAACACTCTTCTGTCTCCTCAAGTTTGGTCGTTCCCTCTCGACCCATGTTTGATTGCGAATGCAAGTCCATGGGCTTGTGCTATTTTAAATTAGTGCTTGACTGCTTGTTTGGCAATTCAAATTAAGTTTTTTTTTTCGTGTTTTTGTATAGAATTTAGAATTATTTTAAGTAAAATATTAAAAATTAGTTTAGAAAAATTGTGTGTTTGGCCTAGTTTTTGTAAACTTTTTGGATTTTGACTTCTTTTTTTTTTTTGTAAAAAAGTGAATGTGGTAAGATGGAAAAAGCCAATATATACTACAAAATAGAGTGGTTTTATATGTCACGTCATATTTTTTATACAATAATTAAAATTGTCTAAGTTTATATCTAACGACAAAAAGTACCATTTCAAAAAAATGTCAACTATTTCCTTATTTAATTCAGTTGATTTGGAAAAATATCACTTCTCTCTTCATTTAATACCATCTCTCTCCTTATTTTTCTCTTTTCAGAAATTATCATCTCTCTTCACAAAAAATACAACTTCAAAATATTTAACAGTTTACATTTGATATAAAAATATTTTGAAACTTTAAAAAAAATAGAATTTTTAAGAATTTTTTCTTCTTTCTAAAAATTAATTTTATTTTATTGAAGAAATGTTGTTTTGGTTACTTTCAATAGAAAATTGTTAAATTAGTTATTTTTTAATATAAAAAAATTTATATTAATTGATAACTTAAAATGTATTAACTCGCATGAGTAGTCTAGTGGTTTAATATCGTTATTGGGACTAGCCGTAAATTCGAAAGATTTGTGTTCGACTCTCGTTAAAAGCGCCTTAACTTAACAGATTCATGTGATTTGCAAGTGAGTACAGGTATCCGGAGGTTTACGCTTTAGAATGAGTCCAAATGGCTTTACCTTGAAATAGTTCTTTCATTACAAAAAGCGTATCCTCTTTTTTAATAAAAACTAATTACTATTTTTTTTTGAAGAAAATATTTTCTTCCCATCTGAAAATTAAAAATTAAAATTGTTATTTTGGTTACTTTTGATAGAAAACTTTATTTGAATAATTTTTTATTTATAAAAATAAATTATTTTATTTATAAAAAGAAGCTATTGAGGAGGTTGTGGAAACTTTATATTTTATTCTACACGGTGTAAAGTTTTTTCTTTTGGAGGGTGAATATTATAATTGTATAAAAATTTATTATATTATACATGTAGAGAAAGATGAAGTTATAAACCACGTGACTTTTCATGTTTCTTCAAGATTTGTCTTTTTTTGTTGTTGTGAGAGAATTGAATTAAATTTCTTAAATTAAAAAAAATATTTTTTTATTGTTAAAACTTGATTGGTTGATGAATTGGCTTATGAAGAGGTTATGGGTACTTTTTAATTTAATCTTCAAACTTCACATAATGTAGAGATTTATTTTTATCTGTTTTATTTTTAAAATCTTAAGCATTTTAATAATAATAATAATTGTTTTAAAAGTTTAAAAATTTATTTAATTTACTTTTATTTTAATATTTTTTTAATCACATTTTATATATATCAGAGTGCGAGAGCCCTTTAATAATTGAGTAAAATAAATTGATTCAAAAATGCCTTTCAGATGTATAGGTCATAGTTAGAAAATATTTTATTAAAATACTAATTTTGATCAATTTTATTATAAAAAAACTGTATATAACCTCTATTATGTAATTCATTTTATATAATTTTTTATTGGTTGAATTGTTTATTTTTAATAGTTGATTGGGAGTATTTGGAAGGATAACTGTTTTTTTTTTTAAATCAAATTGATCGAAAGTGTCTTTAAGCACAAGTCATACCCTTGTTGATTATTGTGGGAGGTCAAATAAATAGAATTTTTAAGAGACTTTTAAATAAAAAGCTTTCAAAAGAAAGTTGGGCCACATAGAGGTAAGCTTGTTTTGGACTAGCATTTTTAAAATAATTTTTTGCTTTAAAATCTCTTTAAAAGCCAATTTGTTTAGCTTTCTATTATAATTAATTATTTTTTTTTAACATCCTTCTATATCTATTTTTTTACAACAAAAAAAGTCAAAATATCAAAAAGTCTAAAAAAAGTTAGGCCAAACACAAGCTAAGCAGTGTAAAAGTTTAAGTAGTTTAAAGGTTAAAATTTGATTAAGTCAAAAGAAAATAAATTAATAAACTTTAAATTTTAAAAATTGTTATATATTTTTTTATTTTCACATAATTTTATAGTAAATGGTGATTTTATTTGATAGCCGTTGATGAATGAGTTCTAAAAATATAAATTTTATAAAAAGAAATAGATGTATATAATAAAAATTATGATATTTTTTAAAAATACTTAAGTGTTTTTTATTTATAAGTAAAAACAAGCAAAAAATTAATAAGTAAAAAGATAAAAAGCCTAAGTTACAAAGGTAAAAATAATAAAAAAAAATTTAACTTTTAAGTCAAAGGGTTTGAAGCTATAAATCAAACGAAACCTTAAGCCAATTTTATCTTGTGTTTAGTGTTCATAAACCAACAAGCCATATAAATGTCTAGAATTCCCTCTTTCAGTTTTGTTTGCCCTACTTCTAAGAAAATGCTTTCTTTTGAACCTATATCGACAATTTACAAAGTCGAATATGGGGCTTTTTAACCCTCGATAAAGGCCTTTCTTAAATTTAAAGCAAGGAATTGAAATCTTCTTATTGCTGCTCCCAAGAAACTTTATAAGAACTCTTTTTCCCTTAACTCCAGGCAGTGAAGTAGAGCAGGGAACTCTATCCTCGTTGCAGAATTGATTAGGCGAGGTGTAGAGGCACAATAGAAGACCATATCTTTTCGAGAATCCATGCATCCCTTATTAGTGTATGGACAACAATCTCTCGAGCACAAGTTTAGGTTCGGCTCTATCTTTCACTTTTCACTTCCCTAAGTTATAAGTGGTAAATTATTTGATGACAGCACTCTAAATAATAAATTAGTCAAATTAACTATTATATTAACTTTTTATTCAAAATAATGCAACTCAATAATCAACCACAGTCATGTAAAGAGTGTTCATTTAAAATAAATAAATATATATATATATAAAATAAATAAATTGGCAAAAAAAGAAAAATACACTCATATACAAATACTATTTATAAGTTGTGAGAGAGAAAAAGATAGACGAGGTACGTTCGTAGCCGGTCCTTGGTGGTATTCCAACGGTTGGGTTAACCGTTTTATCTTGGGATAGTGACGCCGATGAAAAACTTATAACACCCTCGGTAGGCGGTGAATCATTCTTAAGGAAACTACATTTGCAGGGCTCGATTTGCATATTCTGTTCATATTATTTTCTACAATTTTGTTTATGTAAATTCTGTTTATTGTAATTGTTAAAAGTTAATAAAAATATATTTTCTGGACCATCGAGCAGATCTTGTATTGCATTATATTTCTCCCAACAATCTTAAGAATGATTCATTTTTTTTTAAATTTGCTCGGTTTGGATCTTCAATTTTTCTTGACCAGAAAATATATGTTTATACTTCTAACATATTATGTGAGTATGTTCAGGTTTTATGGATTCATTGTAGTATGAGAACATTATATTATTCAGAATAATGTTTTCAGAATAATCCAAACCATAGTGTTTTTCTCTACTCCATCATCCAGTCGCATGTTCAGGAAAATTTGCAAATCTGGTCGTTTATGTCGACACCTTTTTATTTGTGTCGACACTTTTTGACACTTTTGGCTGCTTATGTCGACACATTTACTGTTGGTGTCGACCCATTTCCTTATGTTGGTGTTGAGTTGAACTCTCAGTTCTTTTGTGTCGACACCTTTCTCTGTTAGTGTCAACACATTTCTCGTGTTGAACTCTCGGTTCTTTTGTGTCGACACCTCTCTCCGTTTGTGTTGACACATTCGCTGGTTGCTGTTTGCATTGATTCTCTCGGCTCTTTTGTGTCAACACCTGGGGTGTTTGTGTCGACACCTTTGGTGGTTGTGTTTTCTCTGTTTGTGTCGACCCTGGGTTGTTTGTGTTGACACTTTTCCATGTTTGTGTCGACACCTTTGCTGTTTGAGTCAACACATTTCCTGCTTATGTTAACCCTTTTTTTTCTGTTGGTGTCAACCCTTTCCTTAATGTGTCGACACTTTGTTATGATGCTTAATTGAGATCTGCTTAACAGAGATCCGATCGGCTAAGGCCGTAGGCAGCCGTGCGCGGCTGACCTTTGAAAGGTTGAATGATTCAGCCTTTGGGGTTCGGAAGCATTTGCTATAAGCAATGATGCATACCGTTTTGGTTTCGAGGGCGCTGCTCTTGAACTCCCGCCCGAGGCGCTGCCCCTAGGACCCCCTCGACCTAACTAGGCAGGTCGATCCCCACTGAGGGTGCTGCCCTCAGACTCCCGCCTAGGGGCGCTGCCCTTAGGAACCCCGCTAGGAGGCACGGCTCCCTAGGACCCTCACTAGGGGGTACGCCCCGTAGAACCCCGCCACATGAAGGACTCAAAACCTGTGACAGTTCAAGTCAAAGAGCTTCAGATTTTGATCAATGAGATCAAAGTAGAAGGGATGTTACTGAGTGAAGCATTCCTAGTAGCTGCACTCATCCATAAGCTTCGTAAAACATGGAAGGAGTTAAAGAGTTATCAAATGTTCAAGAACAAGGAGATGACTCTGGAGGCTCTATTCTTCAAGCTTAATATTGAGGAAGAAAATCGAGCAAGGTGCAAGAATGTCAGGTCTAACTCCAACATGGCCAATGTAGTGGAAGTTAAAAACTCTTCAAGAGCAAAGAAGAGTATTTATGACAGGCATGCTAACACAAGATTTGACAAGAAAGTCAAACTAGGACCAAGAGGTCATATTGCCAAAAAGCAGAAGGAGAAATTCTAAGAAAATTTCTTTAACTATGACAAGTTTGGGCATCATGCTTCAGAGTGCAAGAAGCCAAAGAAGTTCTAAGCTCAAGCTCATATGGCAGAGACAACTGAGGGTGTCTCAAATATTGATCTCTTAGCCGTGGCTTCTAAGGTGAATATGGTATATTCAAATCCACAAGAATGGTGGATAGACACAGGGGCCACTCGCCACGTCTGCTGTGATAGACAAATGTTTAACATCTTTGAGATGGGGGCCCTTGGTCAGAAACTGTATATGAAAAATTTAGCTACCTCAAATGTGTTGGGGCAATACCAGGTGATCCTCAAGATGACATCCGAAAAAGAGCTAACATTGAATAATGTGCTCTTTGTGCCAGATATTCGAAAGAATATGATATCTGGGTCTCTGTTAAGCAAGCATGGATTTCGGATGGTCTTTGAGGTAAAAAGAGTTATGCTGTCTAAGGCAGGGATGCATGTGGAGAAAAGATATGTGACCAATGGTCTATTCAAAATGAATATAATGACTTTCATTTTCACTCCTAATAAAATAAAATCCCATGTTGCTTATGTGCTTGAGTCTTTCATTTTGTGGCATGATAGACTAGGTCATGTTAATTATGATTCTATGCGTAGATTAATTAACTTGGAGCACATACCTA
>JAOTRH010000002.1:5174486-5222690 GCA_034768845.1 Heliamphora exappendiculata
AAAAGCCATTGAATGTGCCCGAACTACTGCGCTACCCCTTTATCTCTTTTGCCAGTACTCTCATGTGAGTGGACTTCATTACCTGTTCCAAAAGTTGGTTTATTTCGACTAGTCTCCCTATGGGCCAACATAGTTTCTCTCTATTCGTTGCTCGTTTGTTTGTGCCATTCTGCAGGTATAACTGTTTAGTTCGGTATAGTATTGATGACCAGCCAGAGTGAAACTGCTATAGTCTAGCCCTTGGTTTCTCCATACTACAATCTGATGTTGTATCAGATCTCTCGACAAGAATCTATTTAGAATAACTTTTTCTCTTGATAGTGAAACTGCTACAGTCTAGCCCTTGGTTTCTCCATACTACAATCTGATGTTGTATCAGATCTCTCGACAATAATCCATTTGGAATAACTTTTTCTCTTGAGACTTCTTTTCGTTTTTAGTGAACTTTTTCTACTTTTGACTTATTTATTTTTTGTTTTACTTATTAGACTCCTCTAATGAAAAGAAATAAGAAAAATATAAACTACTACAGTCTAGCCCTTGGCTTCTACGTCTCTAATGAACTTTTTTCAACTCTCATTAGAACTTTTTTACCTTTTAGCCTGCTCTAGTTATAAGGTGAATTAACAGTTTTTTTCAACAAAAAAATATATATATATGAGAACAATTGAGAAAAAAACAAAATAGATCCTAAATTTTTGGGGGATTTTCAGAGAGACCCTAAATGGAGCCTAAAAGCAAGTATAGATTGAGTTGTCTAATTTATGCCAGAAAGGCACACCTGATGTAGTGGGCTCGCAGCATGCCCGACCTACATGTGCAGCTCCGCTGCTTGTCTGACCCAAGTCGATTTAAAAGTTGAAACCACTGTTGTTTTACAGCTGCTGAAGTTGCAACCTATCCACCTCTTCTTTGTTAAGATTCTTTATCTTTATTTCAAATTTAGTTTTTTATTTATTGTGGTGATCTCGTTGTTTTTCAATTTAATCACTCGTGCTTATTATCCGCATGTTTGGCAGGAAGAGTACCTCATTGGAGATGAGGTAGGAAGGCTGGAATGTACGCACGGGTATCACACGGTGTGCATCCATGAGTGGCTGCGGCTGAAGAATTGGTGCCCCATCTGCAAGGTTTTGGCAGCGCCTTCTTCAGAGTCGTCGTCATCCTCATTGTACAGTTGAGATACCAAACTATGTGGCTCTGCCCAATTTTATTTTGGATTTTACAGTACATAGAAATTCATTTTACCTAGATTAATAATAATAATAATAATAATAATAAGCAATTCTCTTGTTTCATTTTGGATTTTACAGACCGTAGAAATTTCTTTTTAAGTAGATGGATAATAAGCCCAGGCAGTTTGGCCCTGTGGTGGTTACTAATTTTCAATTAGAAGTGTCTCAAATTGGTGTTGTTTCTTGAGAACATTTTCATTCTTGGTGTTCTGCTACTTATGATATTAGATTTTGCAAACCACCCCCCCTTCTGACTGTGGGATTGGTCCCCTAACGGTTATTGAGGTGTGGGTAAATTGATTTAGACACTGAAATATCAAACAAAATAAAAGTAAAATGAGGACGATGAACTGAAAATGACTAGAAAGCCACTCCCCCCACCCACCAATTTGGAGGATGTAAGACTTGTAGGCATTTTTCAGACTGTGGAATTGGTCCTATTGAGATGTGCGTAAATTGATTTAGACACTCTAAAATATCAAGTAAAAATAAAAGTAAAATAAGAATGAACTGAAAATGACTAGAAAGAAAGAAATGACATTTAGGATAGAATTCGGATTTATTCGATCTATTACTTATTGCCCGAGATTTTGGCACTTAGTAGTCTTAAATATTTGGTAACAAAATAAATTTTTTTTTTAAATTTAGTCAAAAGTTATGTATGAAATGAGTAGTTATGGGGAGAGTGAATGTATTTTAACCCTATTAGTATAAGTGAAAACCAAGTGACGTGATTTCACCAATTTTTTACATTATTATCTTTAGTGTTTTCTTATTACAAGAGTATAAATTGGCACCATTAACTATTTATTTTGTTTGCTAAAATGGATATTTCGTTTGTCTCACCAATACAAACTAAAGACTAAAATCTTTTTTTTATATAAAAAAAACTGTAAATAGAAAAGCAAAATTGCTGAGTAATCAATCATTAGGCAATCTCAAAACATCACGGACCATTGTTTACACATTACGTTATGTTTTCATTCAAATGGAAAATATTATGCAGAGTATATTGTTAGCCTACTTTTGTTACTTTTGTTGCGCAGCTGAGAGAGAAATACTTAGCCTACTTTTGTTATTTTTGTTGCGTAACTTAGAGAAAAATACTGAGATATTTTAGTATACATTAAATGTTTATTTTAGTATACATTAAATATTTTTATTTGTAAACAATACAATGTGAATACCTAATGATTTTTAAAATTGCAATTATGATGTATTACAAGTCAAATTCATAATAGTGAAAAATAATATTGTCGTCTTAATACCAAAAAAAATGTAAAAACAAATAATCTTGCCTTTAAAAGCTACTGAAAATCAAAATTATTAAACGAGATATTTTAACTAAAAGTGCAAAAAAATAAAATCTTGGAAAAAATTGAGTTATCAATCAAGCCATTAAGATCAAGACCACCGTTTTCAGAACCTTTCTGGTCACGACAGCATGGGAATTTGTTTTTCAGCAGAATTGTGCCTTGCAATAAACTTTGTAGTGCCTTTTTTTTTTTTTTTTGTAACCATAACTTTTGAGAGAGAGAGAAGTTCAATTTTATTTTTTATTTTATTTTATTGAGAAGTTTGATTTGTTGAAATGTCTAATTTTGCAACTTAACTTTAAGTCAATTTTATTTTTATCTTTTTTTTATAAATAAAAAAAGCTCTAAACTAAATAAATGTACAAAAATAAAAAAAATAACACACCCACAAACCAAACGAGTCTCTTATCATTTTTTTTTTACTTATAAAATAAATATATCAAAGGCCTTAAGGAGGTCCCAACCATGCACACGTGATGCAAAGAAAACAAAACAAAACTCAGATTATGTTCACTGCTATATTTTATCTTTTAATTTCTGTTTGAGTTCATAATCATATCTTTTCTACTCTAATCTATAAGTCCATAATTTTAGCTATACCCAACACCCTCATTTTTAGTTTATTTTAGTTGAATTAATAAGTTTCCATGTTTACCCTTTTGTTAATGACAGGTTTCACCAAAAAACTTAAACTACCCCTGCTCTTTGCTTATTATAATCTATGGAGAGGTTGTTGCATACATAATCCATAATAATCTCAAAGTGGAAGGTTTAGTCTCCTCAGCATCCTAAGGAACAAAAAACTCAAAAAAAATGCACTTTCATAACTGCACTAGCTCTGAAACAAACCCTAATCAGCCAGCAGCCAGGTGTTGTGGATGATGTACCTGACGGTTGTCAAAATCACAGGCAATGCACCTGACGGTTGTTTCGTCTGGCTCAGCCATTGCCTCGTCCGATGGTTGAAAAACAGAGAGAAAGAACATCCATCATCCTATTAAGCTCCAGGACAGGCACACTGGTCTCCTATTACTGCCTTTTTGGCCAAACTTGAGCAGCCGACTTATCCGGAACAAGACACTCCATGGAACAAAACTTTCCAACGAGGCAGTTACTGAAGAAACTCAACCACTTTTTATACCGAAGATCAGTACACGACAGGATCCTCATATCGAGCTCATATCGAGTTGGTTAATTTAACCCAGTAGATGGTGAATCTTCATCATTTTCTGTATGCCATGAGCCGAGCCTGCACGATTTTCATAGATCTTGAAACCGGATCAATATCCATTTATCAATAGATCTATCTATCGGTAGAAAGCTACCAAACCGATACAACAGCAATAGAGCAGCTATAGGGATACACTTGCTAAAGTGAAACAATTGTACTGACCTGCTCTACTTGCAGAGGAGAAAGAATTCACAAGGAAACCATAAAAAAAGAACTAGTTACGTTTTGTTGCTAATCTGACAGTCCTCGGAAGAAGTCCTTATTGAAGGGGAAGGGTAACGATAAGCTACTCTATCTACAAACCTACAATCCAAAGACCTACTCAAAAGTAGGCTACTCTACCTATTAGCAGACAAAGCAGCAGAATATCCAGTAGGTGTCAGTCAACGCTTAAATAGAGCCTTAGAAACTTACCTTTGCAAGGTCTTGCTTATCGACAATCCCACTAAGGCACCTATCTAACCTAACCTAACCTAACGCCTCCTTTGTTCATTGACTTAAAATAAACCAAGGCCATATATACCACTCAAAGCTTGGCACAACTTTTTATTTAATTCTGCACCACGGTACTAATAGTCCAGTTCTAGTTGTTCCTATGAGCGAGAGCAGCCTAAAGTAAGGAGCGAACTTAGGCCTTTTTGGTCCCATCGAATCTTCCTTTTCTATATAAGAAGAGGTAAGGGTACGTAGCGATTAACTCTAAACTTCTTCTATTAGATAGGGGATGTTACCCAGACTTAGACCCTAAGTCGTTCTTAGCGAAGCGACCAATCATAAGAATGAGATACCGACCTCCCATATTTTTCAGTCTCCCTTGTACAGTCATCACCCCCCGGCGAACTTGCAGAGATTAAGATAGAAGAGAACTTCAGAAAAAGCAAGCAGAAAAAAGGATCCTGGAAACAGAAACCAGTTTAATTACTACTAATATCTGCAAAAGTAGTCAGATAATCATATGACTAAAGAATTGAAGAACTTCAAAGGTAGCAGAATAAGTTACATGTCAACTCGTCAATTGGATTTGATGCCTGAATTCATCTCAATCTGAGCATCCAACTACTTGATTAATGTACACAAATTTGTCCACATTTTGGATGACAAAGGTCAATGTGGATTGTTTTTCCCTAAAAAACAAATCACGGTTATGTGCCTTGGACCACCCAACATAAAACCTACCGAATGCAGGTTGCACTTTCTCATGCGAAACTTTCCCAAACCAATCAAAGCCTTTTCATATAAGATAACTTCATCAACCCAAATCCCACAGAAGTAAACTCCAATTGTAGGATATCCAAAAACAAAGCAAAATTTCTCCTTTTACATAAGCCATTTAATAGGCCAAGTTAATTTCGTACAAAACAGGAAGAAATTAAAAAAAAAGCGACGAATGGATCATATTCATAGCTCTAAACCTATGTTTCATGGACTCGGAAAAGTCAGATGTAAGTACGTGTCTAAGCGTTCGACTTATTTAATTCATGCTTCCAAAGGCATTGAGAAAACAGAATATTCATATTTCTTTATTTCATTTTTTTGTTTTACAAGTTAAATGATGTTGTCAATGTCACAGAGAGCATTTAGTGTATCAAATGAGAGTTTTATGCATAAGGTGAACATAAATTCTAAACGTACTTCACTTGATGAAATCCAACTACACATTTGGATACATATTTCATACTCTTGCTTACGTGTCAAGTGTTTGACACAAATATTTACAACATGGATGTAAATAGCAGTATCACAACATGTAGCAATAACCTTATTTAACACATCTACCCCTTTCTCCCTATAGGCAAAAGTCTCCACGATGCAACCAATGGTTTGAGTTTGGGGCCAATGGCCGAGTTCAAGGTTTAAAGGTAATTGACTCCAGTCAATGGCTAAGTTCAAGGTTACAACAATTTTCAATGAGAACCGTGCCAGTTTGATAAGAAAACGATGGCTGAATCCATTTTAAAACGGTTATGTAACGCGAACTGGGCAGTTCTATGGTAGTCTTCAAACCTGTATACCAGGGTGTAACAGCTTCGGAGGATTCAAAAACGGCAAGTACCTGATTTATACACATTTTGAAGCTTCAATGTAACATAGCTCTAAATTCATCACCAACCCACAAACCGGAAAATACCTGTCCCAGGTGCCAAATATAATAAATAAATCAAAAAAATTGAATAAATAAATAAATATTATCATAAAAATAAGAAGTGATATTGAAAGCTCAGGGTAATTGAAAAGATAGTCCAGTCCACCCTATGGCAAGTGAAGAGGAATTCCTAAGTTCGGACAATAAAATTTGAACTTCATCCTGCTGGAGTTCACTGGCTGTCTACTCTCACTATTCTAAGTTGGAAATAATGGGCCTGGCATTTTGAATGTGGATTTAAAATGGTTTCACCTAGATTCAGGTGACTTAACAGGCTTGATCAAAAGTAGGTTCCTAAACATGTGCCACATCACATATGAAGGCAGGGCACCAGACAATCCTGGTAGCGTTGATGATGCTTTTACAACTATGTCACTAATTATTTATAAGAGGTTTCCATTAGCTTTGAACACCTAACAAACAAGGAAACAAAGGTATTTATAAATACATAAACAAGCCTATATTTAAAATTAAAAAAAAGGCTTATGCAGGTTACTGATATGAGGTTGACTCCACGTTCATATTAATGTTGTGTCCACGTGTCAGAAACTAAATGGAGGATTGGTAAAATACCATCTGTACCAGGAGAGGTATCTACAAGCGCGTTAAAATTGAAGGGAGGGTAAGTCATTTTGATCTATTCAAATTGATTGTTCACACCAATCAAACATTTGCTAGTTGCAAAATCAGCAGCTAGGGTGCACCAATCTGAGGAGCATAGCCAACAACACAAACTTGATAGGTTTGACACAGTTCCAGAAGTTGGAGGCATACTACACTTTGATTTGCAGCCATGTTGACGAGCAACATAAAACATGCAGTTCTAGGAACTCGCCTATTTTAATTATTTTGGTTCCCCTAAACCTGACAACTAATGCAGATTAAAAAATACAAAAGATGGGCAACCTTTTTAATGTATGCTGGTGGTTAACACAAATTTCAAGATCATGGTAGACAGAACAGTCTCCAAATCACACGAGCACACTTTCAACGTGTCACAACGTGGGATTTGGTGGGATAGTGCAAAAGATTTGCTACATATGGAGTGCCTTTACCCGAGCCAATAATTGTGCACGAGGGGGGCCAAACTACGTGGAAAAAATTAGAATGATTTTCAGAAATTGATTTAATTTTTTGAATTTTTGAAGTTTACAAATTAGAATAGTAAACTCAAGAGATTGGTGAGGAAGGTCCAAAATTTCGAATATAGTGGGATTTAATTATTATCAAGTAGCGACAACGGTACTATCAAAGGTGACACAATAAAGGTAGAGTTGAACGCGTGGGGTCAACTGTCAAAAAAATCAATGATTGAAATGTTTTGTTGAGATATGGAGATATTGGCATTTTTTTTAGAGTTTCGTATCTTTAGTGGTGATTGGATTTGACATATTATAGTCAAATACTATTTAATGTGACTGCGTTTTAGGTACAAAATGTGACACTCTACATAATACTAGTTGCAATATCTAATGGGTTCCATATAGCACGTGATTCATGCATACAAGGTGTAACGTAAAATGGTACACAATTTAGTCATTATAGCATTATTATAAATAAAAAATTAAAAAAAAATAGTTTCATAAACTCTCAACTTATTAAAAATAGACTACACAATTTTTTTTTTTTTAAATTGAGGGGGGCTTGTTGAGCTTTTTGCGTTTTTATTAATAATTAATTAATTGAATAGAAATTTTAAAATCTTATTCTCAACCTACGCTAAAGCATGAACACACTCTTTTTCTAATTAAGTCAAATAAAATAATGTTAAATAAGTTAATAAAAATAATAACACAAAAATTGAAAAAACGTATGTGCTAAACACATCTTATGCAAAAACTAGATCTCCCTTTCTCTGACTTAAGCACCATCTCTCTAGAGGCCCAAACCCCATGTAAGTCCCTCTATCAATTTCTCACCACATTCTCTCACACAACCAAGCCATTTCTATTAGTCTACAGATCAAATCTCTGTCAAAGTTGCATTGAACCAGAGGACTAGATGCTTAATCAGCCAGCTTCGATTCGGACTACACAAATGGTAACGATAGTGCTCTTGCTTAATGAGTGAGAAACATTAGCAGAAAGTACATTTTCACGACTTGAAGCTAATACATGGTCCAAGTTTGTGTTTCTCTAAGATGGTTGGGGCTGTTAGGAGGTCAGAAACAAAGAAAACAAAAAACGTGTTTGGCAAAAACGTTTTTAAAAATTCTAAAGGTGTTTGCTAACCACGTTGTTAAAATTTACTATTATTATTTTTATTATTTATTTAATATTATTTTATTTGATATAATAAAAAATTAGTGTACTAAACATGTTTTCAATAAAAATGAGTTTAGCAAACACTTTTAATGTACTTTGAAAATAAAGTTTTAAGACATCTATTTAATTAATTAAGTAATTAAAAAAACGTATGTGGGTTAAAGATCCGGGGGAGGGAGGAGTGGCCCCTACGTAGTTTCATCTTGACTATATGCACTCTGAAGTTTTTGGTGAAATTGTTTTATTTTTCCTTAAAGAAAACATCATGTTCGCCGATAAGTAGTTGTTTCTTTTATAACTATTATTTTCATACTTCTTTTTCTCATTTTTCTTCTTTGTGGAGATAAAGGCCTTTACTATTTCAAATGTGGAACTAACATAAGTAAAACTAATTTGATCCATCTAGCAAGTGCTGACGCGGCTCCACATATAAATGAGAGTATTCAACTAAACACCCTAAAATTTTTAATTTTTTAATGCATATATAAATTTTGTATTTGAATTGACAATTTAAAAGCTTGAACATCCTGATTAAATATTTAAACACTCAACCAACATCTTGACTAAATACTTAAACACCCAATCGAGCGGTTATATATATTAAAAAAGATGTATTTTATAGTATTGATAACGAAGTTATAATGCAATAGTTTCAAAATATGAAAAGGTGTCGAGGGCAATTGTAAAAATCCATCTACATACAAGTTTTGTTTGTAAAAATAATTGTATCAATATATTAAAGTTATCTAATTTTTGAGATATAAAATATTTGAATTAGTTGAATGTTTACCCTAAAAATATTTTTGGAGCCACCACTGTGTTGAGGAATCCCTATTGATCTCAAATGGTAAAAGCAATGATCAAAATCTTGTTTTGTTTCCATCGAAAGGGTCGAAAGATTTTTATGTCCTAAGAAAATCAAATGAGACATTATTAGAATATCAAAATTATAATGTTTTCACCGAACATATTGAAACGAACCGAGACCCCCCAAAACCCTATGATACATACCAAAACAATTGAGTTGTTTGGTACATATTAGGAATGTCCAACAATGCTCGTTTTATATGACTCTTTATATTGTGAGAAAGAGGTATTTGAGAAAAAAAATCTTATATTAATTAGAGAATCTAATAAATTGAAAAGGATGGATAGAGAGAATTAAATTAATTATTTTCTTTTTTGCTACCACAAATTCCTATTTTTATAAAATTGTCACCATATTTTTTGTTTCTTTTTAATCCCTACTCCTAGTAAAAATTTTCTTCTTCTTATGTTTGCCTACTTTTCAATTCCTACATGATTTTATGCAGTAGGGAAATATTTGTCACTATTTTAATTTTCTAACTACTTGGTATTAACATTAATCTCATTATACTATAGTTTTCCATAGTCTGATACTCTAAAATAAATATACAAGCCTCAAGCATGCTAAATTTTTTATTTATTAACCTTGAAAACACATAAAATATACTTTAGTTCATGTTCTCAAAAGTTTCCAATTAATTTCTCCGTTTTCTTCATATTTCCAAAACGCACTATTTCCATTTTCAGTCTGGTCACTATTGTTTAGGCCATCAAAGCTCATTTTAACATGAAGGATATTTGAGTGCATCCCGGCTCAGTATGGTCACCATCGTTTAATAATTACAAATTTTGAGTTTTAGAATATATGTTGTGTGTGTACGATGCACAATATCACATACTTATATGGATGAAAACATGAAGCCCTATCCATCAACCCAAGAGTCTAAATTCTCCACAAACTCAGTATGGGTCATAAAACAATCTCTGATACCTATGAGAAAAGGTAGCTCAAAAACTTGCCCTTCCTTTTGTGTATAGTCTCACCCACTGTCAAAAAAAACAATGTTTCTCTAAACCATCCCATTTCCTAACAAATGCACCGTGTTAAACAAAAAGGGTGATGACAATATGGAAAGAAGAAAAAGGGTAAATCTGCAATTTCACAGGCAGCAAAGTTAGACCTTAGGTAATAAGATACTTGGTCAATTTTAGCCTTACTGTATTTATATTTTATAAGTTAAAAGACTCCTAGTATGATTGCCTTTATGTTTTATTAGGTTTTCATAATTAGGAGTATTGTGTTAATTTTGAAATTTTTTGGAATGGGCTGTAGGGTTGTCCCGTGAGTCCTAATTTGGGTTAAGTTAGGATGTTCAGTCTTCTATATGGTTTTTATTAAGTCTAGGATATCCCAATTAGTAGAAGTCTTTGGGTCAAAGTCTTGAAGGAGTAGGAGAACTATAAGATCCCTAAAGCCTATGAAAATCTTTTATTCAAAATAGCCAAGTTGTGAAAATTTGAGATTTTATTTGAATGAATTTGCCCAACCTTTGCGAAGATGAAGCACTGTGTTTTCCCTCTTGTCAACACTCGAGGGTACTGTTCCTGGGTTATTGTTTACAACCAAGGAACATCTGTAGCACCTAAGCCTTACCCAATCAAAGTCAAATCATCCCCAACTCTTTGGCCTTTTAGCCAGTCGAGGTCAAATTATTCTACATCAGTTATGTTTACCCAAAAGGGAACCCAAGAGTGAGGGATGAATTGGGCTGTAAAAGAATTTACTAATTAAACGACTAACAATACTTATACACCAGTACAAAACCCTATATAATGGAAGATGAAACCAATAGACAGAAGTTAGCTATGGATTATAAGTGAGTAGACAACGAAAGAGAAAGAGACAAAACCATTCGGCTAAAACCAAGCTTACATCCACTCTCCAAGGCTTCTCCTTGGGTTTTTTCTTCGCTATTCTGCAAGTATGATATACAATTAGCTTCACTAGTGATAGCCAACTTTTTGCCCCAAGAATTTTATCTCCACAAGCTTCCAAAAATGAAGACCCAAAAAACCCCCTACTTTGGTCAAGAGAACTCTTACTTCATGCAGGGATGGAACCAGGGGTAGGCAATGGGGGGCGGCCATGGCCCCCCAACTTTTTTTAATAATTTGCTCATATAAAGTATAAGAAAAATTACTAAAAAAACCAATGTAAAATCAAAAAAGCTAGTGCAAACCAAATATAGACTTTATTAGTATTTGTCGATAATTATTTATAAAAATATTTTTTCAACTTTAGTCTAAAACTTTAAAATTTTTTGGATTCCTCTTGTCACGAAAAATTAATATGTAAAAATTTTAGACCAAAAAAATTAAAAAGGTAAAGATAAAACAATTATTTTCAATTAAAGTACATTTTATGTTCCTCTTTAGTAAACTTTTGTTAACATTGATCTTTTTTCTAATTTTTTAAAATATTGCCAAACACCACCTTTAAGAATTTGAACGAATATTGTGTTCCATTTAGATAGATTATGAGTTTTAAATGTACAAAATTTTAATTATGATATGATATTTGTTTTCTTTATATGATTTTTGAGATTATAATATCAATTTTATTTATTATTTCTTATGCCAATATAAAGTATTATTATTTTTGTTTTCTAATTAAAATAAAATAATTTATATCAATATGCAAAACAAAAATTATTCCTTTTGGCCCCCCGAGTTAATAATTCCTAGTTCTGTCCCTGACTTCATGTTTGATGTGTAGAATTAGATTAAAGGAGACGTGAGGCATAACCACATAAGTAGTACGTAGATTTCACGTGTTCTTTTAATATTATAGGATAGTAAATGAGATAATATATACTTTGGTATTATGTTTTTCATGTTTGGTTAAAGCAGGATACATGTTATAAGAGTTGAAGAATCGTTGGTGATTGGATAAGTAGGGAAGATCATCTCGAACAGGGGTACAAGTTATCCCGGCAGGGGAAGGGGGATATTGGATTATTTATTCCATAGATTTCAGATAGGGAATTAATAGTCCAATCTAGTGGAAACAAATACAGAACTAACAATTTGAGGAGAAAAATCTGAAATGGTGGGTCTCACATGTTTTTTAGTCCAATCAGAGCACCTAATCCAAAACAACAAACATGGCCTCAAGAGATTCTCATTCAACTCTTTACAATCAATGTTATGAGTGATTTCACACACTTACAAAAGTTTTTGGCAATAAATATTAGTGAAAAGTAAGCACGGCGATTCTAATAAGGTGGATGTACAAGATGAAAAACAATGGTTTTACAAGTAAACTATATTACATTAATTCTTCTAAATGTATAAAGTACCATTCAATATGGGAATAAGGGTATGAGATATGTGTCAGACATTTTTACCAACACAATTGACTAGAAACATATTTATTTGAGTTTACTATAAAATGCATAAACTCTAACATTATGCATAAAATGCTAAATGAAACTTTATAAACACCAGTTACCCTAAAAAATACAAGAAGTATCTTAAGGAATGCGAATATTGTCTTGTCTCAGTGTTCCTAGTATGAGAATTAGATAAATCCGGCACTTGAAAAATATACCCGCACCCGACACACGTACTTGAGTCCATATAACATAGAAAATGAGCTTGAAGGAATTAGGTTTTCATTTTTAATGCATGAATCTCTCTCTTCTTAATGATTTGAACTCTGAATCATTCAGGTATAGCCCATAAAGTAGATCTGACCATTGGTGATAGGTGGAGGCGCATTTGATGCATTTAAGGCCATTTAAAAAGTCAGGACCAAGTTTAAGATTCAAATCTCAACCTTGGAGTTGACTTTATAAAAAGAGAATCAATTTCTTCAATTAATCTCCCAGTTTCTTACAAAGAGAGTTGACTTTATCAAATAGAGAGTACACTCCATTTGTTGAATCTTGAGTTTCTAAAAAAGATAAACGACTCTATCAAGAAGGGAGTCGACCCCATAAGAAGGAAGTAGACTCCATCAACACGAAAACCTAATTCATTGCTATCTTGAAAAAGGGTCACTCTATGTTGACTCCATGTCACTTTAGCACACAGAGAGTTCTTAATTTCTTAAAAACGTTTCAACTACAATATTTAGGAGGTCGACTCCTAAGACTGACAAAAATATTTTTTCAAGAAAAACCAAGGCCCAAACCAAGGTTTTAAATCGCAGTATTGGCCGGCGTAATGGCCGCAGTCGCGTGTAGAGGGTATCGAGCGGATCGGTCAACCTGTAATGGAAATCGGGTGCCGCAAACGTGAATTTTTTTCAAACGCTAACAAATTGCATAAAACTCATTGATACACATATTCTAACTTTATTTACTACAAATTGAATGTTTGTAGATGTTTTTAATTACTACTTGGACACAAAAAAAAAATATTTTTTAGAATTTATGTTGTTTTTAAAATTAAAAAATTACAATATTTTTGTATAATAAAAGAATTTCATTAAATATCTATGATATTATAAATACTAATATAATTGATAATTTTTTATAACAAAGACAAGCAAAAAAATAATATTAATTGTAATAATGCCAATGTCATGCATGATGTGTGCTTTAAACCTCGAATATAGTTATATACTAACAAATAACAATTCAACATTTTAACATATTACTATTACTAACAAGATATCATTTTAAAAATCACATAATAATATTCATTTAGTTTTTATTTAAGTAAGAAAAATGACACACCTCTCACATTCAGAAAGAATGACGTGGTTCATAAATATCAAGATCATCATTGTCATCATAAATTTGTTGGCGTGGTTGCCGTCTTTGGCGGTAGCTAGAGGTTCTACCTTCAGTATCCATCGTATTGCCATTACTTGAAGATTCAAGAGGCTGATAAGCATAATCATAAGGAATGGGCGGCTCAAATAATCCAAAACCATACTGTGACGTATTATACTGATGATAGTAAGTCATAGGTGGTTGATGATGAGCTGCAGGAAGTGGATTGTAGTAGAGAGGGGGTGCGGATGATAGTATAAAGATTGAGGCCCTTAAAGGCCATGAGGGTACATGGGATGTGATCGTGGCCATGAGGGTACATGGTATGTGATCGTGGCCATGAGGGTACATGGGATGTGATCGTGGCCATCGTGGGTAATGGTCAGGTTCCAAATCCAAGCTCTCCAAATTGGCGCATAACAGGATGATCATCATAGTTGTCACGTGCCTCACCTGATGATCGACGTTTGCGCCTTTGGTAGTGCATCAAATGAGTATCATCTCCAATCTCATCATCATCACGAAAGGCATGCATCCTAGGTTCTCCACGAAAAGGTAAATTACCTCTATCGGTATCAGTATGTCTATATTTAGAGGGTTTACCTTCATATTGCATATCACCAGCATTGCCTCCATCAGAGATGAGTTGGTATCAGTATGACTGCTACTAAGTAGACTCAAACCACCGTCGCCACCACCGGATGCACCTGCAGAAGGAATATTTTGTTCAGTTGATGCTCGGTTGGTTGCATTATCATGATCATCATCATCAAGGTTCAACCAATTAGAATTATCTTGTCCACCTAATGTTGGTCGTTATCTCTCTTATAACCACGAAGCAAATAGATCATCTTTTTCAAAGATGAAGTCAACATTCATTAGATTGAAATGATCATCTATCTCCTTTTGACTCCTCCTTGTAGCATGTCTGATTATCAGTCGCACGCTGTAGTACACATAGACAAGTTTGTTTAACTTTATGTATTTCAACCGATTCCTTGTCTTAGTGTGGATAAGACCGAAAGTACTCCAATTACGCTCACAATTAGAAGCCGATGTAGTTTGGCTCAACACTTTCACAGCAATTCTTTGAAGTTCAGGAGCAAATGTACCATAGTGGATCCACCATTCAGCTACATTAACCAAAATTATAAAAAAAAATACATATTAGTAATAATAACAAACTGAGAAACATAAAAATTAATTTATATGGTGGACTACTGTTGTATAACTTGCATTATTATATTACCAGGATTTGTACGATCACGGCTCGCTGGGCAATTACCATACCAAAAAAATCTTGTTTACTTCAAAACTGCAAAATCTATTAATATTGCTGGCAATGCCATTAGTATAACTATCAAAATATCACTTACTATTATTATTTATTACTTGATTTAATATAATAATTAAGTAATTAACTTAATTTATAACTTTAATTTGATTGTCAATGTCAGGCTCTAGCCTTTGTATAACATTTTTGACACCGTTCATAACTTTAGGAAAGACCTTTTCCGTATTGAAATTGTGAATTGAGAAAATAACCTCTCAAATCAAATGATTCAAATATCAATGACATTTCAATTTTCAATTAGCTATTGTAAATATTTAAGTTAAGTCACCAGCTACACGCAAATCGTGGTGCAGTTGAAAATTCTACCTTTTATCAATTATTTTTCAATAATTTTTGTAGTACCGACAATCCTTTTGAATGGAGAGTTTTTCCCTATCCATAGCTTCATGAATAAAACCCATGGTAGGTTTCTCATCGCCATACTAGTTGAAGTACCTTAACAAGAGGTTCTTGCACTTTCACAATTTCATTGGTTTTAATCTAGAAGTCCCTAAATCCAGAAGTCCCTATTCATTACCTTCTTTTACACTTTACATCCCTTTCCATATCTGTGCCTGCCCCATTTAGAATTTCTCTACTCGTTAGAATGGAACATCTTTTGCAAACCACTCGTGTCTGACAAAATTTTCTAATGTAATGAAATTTGTAGCAAAGCGCGTGATGGTAAGGCGTAGCAAGTCCCTATCATTGGTAAATTTATTCATTAAATTCACAAGCCAATTGTATTGGTATATGAAGCTGGTGATTTCTTTGGCTTCATCTAACACTTTTGCCACACTATTTTTCTTGCCAATATCCTATATGAGATCAATGCAATGAGCTGCACAAGTTGTTCAATACAAATGCGGTCTCTTCTCCATAAATTTTTTTCCTCCAAGTTTCAAAGCAGCTTCATTATCCATCACAATTTTTAGCACATATTTTTCTTCAATCTCATCAACAACTTCATTAAGTAGGCTTAAATAGTATTCCGATATCCTGCTAGGCACATATGTGGCAACAATAGACTTGTGAAAAAATTATTCCATGATTGCTGTAAACTAGAAAATTATTTATGTGCATCCTAGTAGGCCATGTCTATCCATCACACATCATTGTCACGCCTCTCTCCTCCCAAACAGGCTTGTGGGACTCAATCCAATTTTTGATTAATTCATATTTCCTAGGTAAGTAAACTCCAGTTACCTCATATGGAGTAAGGAGTTCAACATTTGGTCCCACTTCTCTGGCAACATCCAACATTGGTTTAAACTAAGGATTGAGAACTACATTAGTTGAATGCCGACCGTAGATAAGGAATTGACTAACTACCCCGCCTAATTTTGCCCTCAAAGTCTTTATAACTTTTGTAGGTAATTTTTGTTGCTTTTATTTACCTCGATATAATATCGGATCTATTGCAGCTAATATCGCTTCTAATGCGTTTGGATTTACCCACTTTTGTCTGTCACTAGTACTACTACTTTTTCGAATACTAGTCGATCGACGGCCCAATCTTGGCAAACTTTATCCGCCTGCCGGACTTATCTTACTACTACTTCCTGTATCATATCTCTGCCCAGAACATGTTGCAAACCTCTGTCTTTCCTTTCGCTTTCTATACTCTCTTACATTTTATCGCCTTGCCATAGTCATTTCAAAATCTTCATCATCACTAGAAATATTAATACCTCATCTACTATATTCATCATCATCATCATCACCATCACCATACTGCCGTTGAGAAGTTCTAATTTGTGCAGCTAATTCTTCTATTTGCTTCTTCTTGTCAATTTGTTTCTCCTTTTGGCTTCAGAGGTGTCTCATCATTTCTTCTCTAATTTTTGTAAACATATTTAGGCACAGTTTAATTTGTCTCGTATGATGAGCTAAGTGTTGCTTTAATCTAGTTATTCCTGCAATAACCAACCTTCCACATAATTTGCAATACAATTTATGCATGTTATTTGGCACTGAATCTGCAAAGTTTCATCCAATATTGTCACTAGACTTTGCCCCTGAGTTTTCATGTGGCATTGTGATTTTATTCACTCTACATTAATATTTTACATATTAGATTAGCAACATAAAATCCAAAAAAATGCAAATCATAATAATATTATTTTATGATTTTTATATATCATAAACAAAGTTACTAAAGTAATATTACAATACAAGATAATTTAAAATAAATGAGGTAGGGTATAAACATAATTTAAATATTACATACAATAATAATAAATTATATGATAAATTGAAAAAAATAATTAAAAAAACAAGATAAAGATATAAATAAAAATTATAATGGGAATTTAAATACCAATTGAAATAATAAAAAAACTTACAAATTGAAAAAAATTAAAGAGGCAAATCTGTCTCTCCACACAAACACAGCTGTGAGAGTTGAGATTCAGCAATGAATAACCCAAGTCTCCAAATCGCAAATCAAAATCCCAAATCGCAAATCGCAATAGCGGCAACCCCACTGAAATCCCAAATCGCAACCGCAGCAACACCCAAATCTCCAATCGAACTCTAACACACAATCGGCAATCCAAATCGACGCTGGAAGTTTGGAATCCTAGATCCGAACTCCAACACACGATCGGCAATCCAAATCGACGCTAGAACCTTAGATCCGAACTGAAATTAAAGAGCACGATGAGTTTGGAAGAGGCGAAACAAGTTCGAAAGAGGCGAAATATGTTCGGGAAAGCAAAAAAGACACAGACGAGTTCGAAGATGACAAAAGAAAAGGAAAAAAAGTGAATTCAGTTGTGGTTGTGGCACGGGGGGACCCGCATCGGCTGTAACGGCCATTACAAGCCGATACTTGATTGATACCCGTTACGTAACGGGAGTAATGGTCGATACAGTGGGAATTCTTTGTGCAAGCGATACACTACAACGTAACAAGATCGGCACGTCAAGATATCATTACGAAACGGTCGATCCATTACGTAACGACCGTTATTTAGATCCATAGCGCAAACATACCAACCAAACAAAGATCCTTCAAGAATGATTCTAAGAAGATAGAGAACATTATTAATCAAGCTCAAGATTTATCAAACCAAATGAGAGATCAAATGTATAAAACTTTAAAAATAGAATCTCATAACTCCATAAGAATTTTATGAAAACATAAACTTCTTCAAAATAACTCGTGGTTTCATAATAGAACTCTTATTCAATAAATTTTCAATCTCCAATATTCATCATCAAAATCATTAAGCAAACCTTGGGCTAACAAGTTAAGATCTCTATTAATTTTTGGTAAAGTTTCTTTCCTTGTCAAAAGATTACGAGATAAATAAGTATGATATTGCAACATTAAAGAAAGACAAAGAATTATTAAAGAATAAATTGCATACTATTGCTACAACTTCGATAGAAATGAAGGCTTCTAATATTCTAGAGGAAGCTAATGAAATTGTTATGATACTCAAAGAAACTGAAAAGGTGCAAGATGAACATATTGATGGTGTTGAATATCTTACGGAAACAAAAGCCAAAATTGATGTTGCGGCAAAATAAAGAAGATCATAATGATTATGAATTTAAAGACAAAGAAGTTAAAGAAAAGGATGAGAATGTGACTGGTTGTTTCTCTCTTAACAAGAAGAAAAGGTTCTCAACAACTTTCCAAACATTCCAACCATTGATTTATCATCCTCAAATAAATTCAATGGAGCCAAAGGAGTAAGGAAAAGGTTGAACTTTTAGAATGCATAAGAGATTAGTTACGAGCATGGAAAGAACCAAAAGGGTGGATATTCAATTAGGTGACTACTAGCATGACTGTCTATGGTCTCATTCCACAGCTGGCTTAAAAACCCACTTTTGACAATTTTAGCAAAAAAGCATAAAATCCACAGCTGGCTTAAAAAGCCTATTTTTTGCTTTTTTCAATGAGCTTAAAATGGAAGCCCAATTCCAATAACCATTATTAAATTATTCAAGCCGATTCTTCATACTTACTAGTAATGGGCAAGGAGGCCAGTTTGAAAACAGAAGGGAAAAAATCAAGTAGTGGTTGCAAACAACAAATTTTGAAAAGCCACTAAAAAGTATATCTTTTAAGGGCGAGCCAAAAAAAGGATTTTATGTTCCATTGATATGGGATGTTGTTGTGAGAAATGATACAAACATAATCCAAAATGAACATATATAGCCCTTATAGGACAAAATAGCATAAAATGATTCATGTATCTAACCCCAATTTAATAGGACACAAAACTTAGTTTGGTATGGGAGTACTATAGTAGCCTCTAAATCCCTATGCAGTTTTTTTATTAAGTGAGTCTCAATCACGAAGATCTACGATTATGGTTGTGTGAATTTACCTATTGCTTGCGAAGGTGATGCAGCTCCGAAACACATTTTTTTCCATCTAGACAGATGCAGCTCCAAAACACATTTTTTCCATCTAGACACCCTAGTAAGGCAAATTGCAACCAAGGAATGAGATTAAAGAGTTAGCAAATCAAAATATGAACCCGAGGAATGAGATTGAAGGGGTTCAAAAGGCAAATTGCTAACTTAACGAAGATGGCGCAGCATTCACAAGCTCCAATGGAAGGTAGTGATGGCTTCGAGGATGCTCATTTGATTCAAGAATCTTTTTAGTGCTCTGTATTGGTCTAGACCATATATGGACATATTTTTATAATAAAACACATCATAATTTTAAAACATAAAGAGATAATTGCGGCCTTCTTGGGAAGTGGATTGTGGAAGTATGCTACTGAGACGAATAGTTTTTGGAGAAGAGTCATCTAGCCCAAGTATGGTTCTCTACCAAGAGACTGCGCTACCACCCCTGTGATTAATGTGTATGGTAAGTGTTTGTGGAAAGGAATCAGTAAAGTTTGGGACGTCATCTCTAAGCACATTTTTTTTTAGGTTGGTATTAAAGATCGAGTCCGCTTCTCCTTGATGTTTAGTGTCAAGAGAACGCTTTATGCATAATTTACATGATATCTCTTCCTTAGTCAAGGATAACTGGCCACTATGTCTGATTATGCGTGTACGGTTTCATATCATTACTCTTGGGATATTTGTTTGAGGAGAGAGGTGCTGGATTGGGAGGTTGATCAGCTTCTAAACCTTTTGAATGTCATGTACAAGTTTAGAGGCGTCGGCAATGAAAGGAATTCAGTCATATAGAAAGTAGACCAGAGTAGAAGGTTTATAGTAAAATCTCTTTACAGTTATATGTTGGGCAACATGGAGGTGTCCTTTCCATAGAGGAGTATTTGGAAGGTGCGAGCTCCTTTGAAAGTGGCCTTCTTTGTTTGGTATCCGTGAAGCATGATAAGATTCTCATTATTGATAATCTGATGAGAAGAGATTACATTTTGGCTAGTTGGCGGTGCATGTGTAAAAAAGAGGGTAAGTCGATCTCTTATCTCCTGATTCATTGTGACTTTGTAAGGAAGCTTTGGGGTTCTGCAATGTCGCTTTTTGATGTTGATTGGGTTTTTGGGAAGCACGTCTCTGACGTTTCGTTGGGATGAAAGGGTGGCATAGTGCCAAGAAGTAAGAGCAAAGCTTGGTTTCTAATTCCTTTGTGCATGATGCGATTGATTGGATTAGAGCTTGGCTAGAGCAGAAGATCTTTCGAGGGGGTTAAATTGCCAACATATAAATTGAAATTCTCCTTGTTGACCTGAACATTTGGCTTTCGAATCAAGAAGCACCGCCATTGGATGATATATTAGATTTTTTGGAATCTTTGTCTTAATCTTTATTTTGGTCCTTCTACAGAGGTTTTTGTTGGTTCCTCCTTTTAGGGGAACTTCTCTTTTTGTAAGGGTTTTTCCTTTGACACGGTTAGTATTTCCTTAATGCCCTTTTATAAAATATTTACTTATCAAAAAAATGTTGTTGAAAGGCTAGGATTTAATCTCTATCAAAATTCTAGGGGTTGAGATTGGATTTCACCAATTATGTCTTTCCATCCACAGCGTAATCAACTTAGCTGTCAAGAGAGCTGATGCTTGGAATCCCAATCAACTATCATACCCACTACCCACCTCTCTAGGTTACTCAAGGTTCTCTAGGAAGCCACCATTTTAGGCTAATCCCAACTTTGCCCCCAAGTTTTCCATAATTTACACATTTAACCAGATAATTTCTTTTAAAAAAATAATCAATTTATCCCCCATATCATAATTGTCATAAATGTAATAATAAATTATGGCCTGTGGAATTAGTTATGCAATTATACTTGATCACATCACAAATTAATTATAAGGTTTGGGGCTCTCCATGTCAACTTGCACTTGATTAATTGGAGATGAACCTAATGGATGGCAGGTTTTTGACTCACTGCTAGCCCAAGTTATCAAACAGATTGAATGATAGACATGGGCATCTTGTTCAAATAGACAACATCCATTATTTCAAAGGATGATAAAATTTAGAGAACCTTGCATTACCAAAAAAAAATTGGGAACAAGTTTGAGGTGAGAATTCTTGAAACCAACCCCACCATTTCCCCAAATGGGTGTTCTACGTTTAATCCTAAATCCGGTCCAAACCCCAATAAAATATGTGGGAAACCGACTTTAACTTTGGCCGGGGCCAGGGGTGGGTCGTTTTTCCATTCCTAGGTGCATAGTTGTCGCCTAGAGGACCATTTTATCTCACAGTCAACGAGTCCATAACATCTTGAGGATAATTTATCTCATATCCAATGGTTCATTTATAATTTTCGTAGCATTGCAGCACCTCTTACCAATTGCCTCCCTTTGAATGAACTTAAGAAGCTGATGAAAGTGGCAACTTGTTGAAGAGAAAGCTCACTGAGGCAGTGAGGCTCCTATTTTGGCACTATTTGAGTTTGACAAAACTTGTAAGCTTGACTGTGATGTTTCAGGTGTGAAAATTGTTGCTGTTCTAAGCCAAGAAGGGCAGCCAGGCAGCCTATTGCCTTTATTCGTGAAAAGTTGAATTGTGCCAAACTTCAGTACTCTACTTAATTATAGCTCTCTGCAGTGCAATCCATCAAGCATTGGAGTTGCTAACTACCCTAGAAGTTTATTCTCAATACCGACCATGAAGTTTTTAAGTATATTAATAGACAACAACATCAACATAAGAGGCATGCCAAATGGGTACCTTATTTGCCACAATTCAGATTTCAAGCACAAGTCAGGTGTACTTAACAAAGAGGCCGACGGATTTAGATGGGAAATCTCTATCTATTCAACAAAACAATAGACATGGATCAACAAAAAAGTGGTTGGATTTGATGAGTTTCAGACTTTCTATGCGGTGAATCGGTGATGCCTATTTGAGCAAGATTTTCAAGCTCTACATAGAGGGAAATAGGGCTTCCCATCCAAGTTACATGTTGAAGGATGGTTTTCTTTTCAAAGGGCTCCCTAATCAGATGATGACGTCTTAAGGGGACAAGGACAACATGTATGTCCCTTGATTACCATCTTTCATAGAGGAGTTCAGTTCCCCGTAGCCATTTTCTCCTTAGGGTTATTCACTTGTACTACCATTTCCCTTATCAAGTCGTGTCACTTTTTTCAGATCGTGACAGGTTTGGTAAGACGAAATGCACTTTTACAAAGAAAAAAGCATTATTAGAAACAAAACTAAAGTAAGCAGGATAAAAATAATAGAATACTCCAATATGAACTTGAAAAAAAAGGGGGATAAAAATGCATTGAAATGATCAATAAAAAAATAAAAATAAAGCAGGCAGTGTAGAAAATCTGACAGAATGCTAGAAAACAAACTTACAGAGCCTTCTCTTCTTAGTATCTCTGAATAAAAGCAGTACAATCTTGCTGGATAAGGACACTTGATAAGCAGAAGAGTTGCTCTGGCTCAATAAATAGATAAATTTCAAATTCAAATGGGAATCCCTGGAAGGTGTCTGCATAACTGCAGAAACAGAAGAACGAAAACAGGAAGTACAAAAAAAAGAAAGAAAGAAAGAAAGGGGGAAAAAAAGGCTCAAAACTACTAAATTTACATGTTACCTTCTCTTTGTGAGCTCCCTACCTTGATATTCTACTAAGTAACATGCTTGGTACGATCTTTAGGTAACTAAGCCTCCGTTTGGGCTAGCTTTTTTTTTTCAGCTTTTTGGCTTAAAAGCCAAAAAAAAAGCCAACTGGTTTGGCTTAATTAGGCTTTTTTTCGCTTTTTCTACATGATTTGACATTTACTTTTTTACAACAAAAAAAAGCCAAAAAGCCTAAAAGCTACTAAAAAAAGCTAGTCCAAACACAGGCTGAAAATGGGCATGAAGCAAAGTTTCCTTTGCTATGGTGATCTATGAGTTTATGCCTGCTAATGAACAGAGGGTTCAATGATTGTTAGCAAAAGATATCTCGAGACACATTTAAATGCTTTGGCCCTTATAATATCAGGCATTTTCCCCCTATATGCTTTCTGTTACATATTTCTACATAGCCTTCAATCTGCATTGTTTGCTATTCAATTTTATAAATTTAACTAGCAAATCCTGCAAGGAACTAGTGTCAGCACATCATTTTCTTATAATAAGAAGAGCAGCATAAACTGAATAAATCCAGCACAAATGTACTATTACTTTTTTTCCCACCTCCCAACCCCAAAACCTTCTGTTTCCAGAGTCAAAAGATCATCTATACAGTCAACAAGGACGATATCTTTGAAGTCTCCACTGATATTTTCTTGTGTGTCATTACAAAAGAAAATTTAAAGAGAGACAGGACAAGGCTTATAAGCAGGAAAACCAAAAGAAAAAAAAAATAAACGAGAGAAGTTGTCAATAACACAAAAATTACCTGAAATGAGTACTACAGGACAACACATAAAAATTACCTGAAATGAGTACTACAGGACACAGACATTTACTTCTTTGTGTGAGCACAATCCTCAGATGTAAGTAGGATTCAATGCAACAAAATTTATGAAGCCCAAGGAATACTTCACTTCTCCAATAAAATAAGCAATTTGATATTATATTGTAACTCGTTAATTTTAAAAAACACATTCAACGTTATTATACTATATTATGAAAAGAACTCTATGATCACTCAAATATTAGAACACATGGCTATGAACTGTGGTGTTGGTAGTTCGAATCCCTCCTCGTCACAACCGGTGCAAAAGGGAAGGGCCTTTCCCTTTGGCATAGGAAAATCATAATCAGGACAGCAAACCAACAGCTATGGAACCTGGTTGTGGGCCATTTATCCAAATAGAATGACCTTCCAATCAACGATCAAAGTTTCGTTTCAGTGCATTGTTTCGATTAGAACATTTCAAAACGTTTAAGAAATGTTTCAAAAATATTTCAAACACAACAAAATTAAAAATGTTTTAAAACATTCGGTACATTGGTATATTAAAGGCTAACAATTGATTAATTAAACATACAGATATTGATGTAGTGATTCACATGAAAAACAAAGTGTAAAATCATAAAAGCAATGTTTCTATGAAATCAAATACTTCATTTTATTAAACACAAGTGTAAGCAACTAAAAAGGTGTCACGTCCCAATAAAATAAGGTGTAAAAGTGTACTTATGCAGTAAGAGCCCAATTAATATTTATTTTTAACAAAGTAGAATACCACTATCTATAATTTTCTAAAAGAAATGCACATATACTTATGAAAATTTTAAAATTCTTTTCAATAAAACTTGTTTAGGTATATTGTACGATGCTTTCATGTGTTTCCAAAGAAACACTAAAATTTTGTTTTTCCACTAGTGTTTCTTTTCAATCGCTTATGAAAAGGAAATGGAAACGGAAACGTTTCCGATGTTTTGATGGAAACAAATGAAAATTTTGTTCCTTGCTTCCAATTAAATTATTTCTTTCTTTTTTTTTTCTTATTCATGGTATATCACCCCATCATAGAAATGTCATTGTCATCTCAATAACTAGAAACTGGGTGAAAATGCCTGCTACAAACCTCCTCATGTCCAGATGCGTTACATGCACCAAGCTGTGGAAGATTTCTCTCACTTCTTTAGATTTTGAATGTAATAAACAATGCCAGCATCACGAACAAAATTACAAGAAAAAACATTTATGGCATCAATCCTTAACAATATGGTCTGCTATCCATATTACATTTCACAACACTCCTAATGTGATATTTGTCCTACGTTGCATATTTAAAGGTTGTGATATGTTTGATCCAATGGCTTAATTAAATGTCCATTTTCTCTCACTTTCACTTTTTTATCTCTCTCTCTCTCTCTCTCTCTCTCTCTCTCTCTCTCTCTCTCTCTCAAATTTAACTTTTTGTCTCCATGTCATCAAAAAAAATTAGCAAAAACCAAGGCATAAAAAATATGTTTCAATATATATGCCTACGTATATAGCCAAAATTATAATAATTATCTTTTTTGTTATTTTTGTTTGAAATTAAGAGTGATCCTAATGATAATTCTTATTGAGGAGATTTTTCATTATTAAAATTAATTGTAAAAAATAAATTATGGCCACAGTGCCTTTAAGCACGGGTAATTACTAGTACTTATATAAGTAAGAACATGGACAGCTAATTTAACTAGTCTAAACTTGCAACACACGACATTTAGTCCTGCTACAACTGCAAGCCATGAAAGCTGCTGCAAATTGCAACAACAACTAGCATATCTCCATGTGTACACAGAAATCAATGGAATATAATTCAACAAATGAATTTCCAACCATCATCCAGTAGCAAGTAGCAACATTAAATTTATAGCATATACAAGAATTTAATGGACGTTGATGTGTTATTGGTATTGGGATTTCAATCAATTCTCATATTTGAAAATACATACAGTGCAATTTTGCAGCTTTTACATAATGTGTTTTTTACCTTTCACCAAGCTACACAACAGTATCCCAGCTAACCTTTTAACATTCTCTTCATTGGCTGTGATTACACGGATAGACCATGATCTGCAGTAACAGCATAAGACAGCCAACATGAATGTGAAACGTATAACAGGACAACCAAACAAGGGCATTTTGTCCGGAATTACCCTTCGCTTGTTGGTGTTGGATAAATTCCCACTAGTGTACAGGATCTGAAGCAGGAAAAAACAAATGTGGCAAGCTCAGACGCCCAGTTCATCTCGAAAAGGTCCAACCCACATCTGAGCGGGAGTCACCTGGTTCAACATGACCACAAGAAGTAATTCAACTTATCAAACATCTATAACTCGGATGTCAAGCCTTCAGTTCAGATGAATTGACCAAGCCATATATTCAGGAAACATCAATATCTGTTTGGGTCTGCTATTCCTCAAATGCATTCACTTAGATCTTCTCCAGCAACAGTGGCCAGTCTTCTCCAAGTTGCTGTGGATTTAACTCCATAGCGACCTTGAAATCAAGCAATGATATTGAGCAATATGGTCTGTGTTCTTGCATTGTCTCTGGGGGCCCACCACTACTTTGCACGTGATTACTCGACGCCCACATGCCATTAATAACCTTGGTTTGAAGCTGATGTTTGTGGTCAGGCTTCTTTTTCAACCCATAACCAGACCTCACCCCAACCAACTCCACACAAGACCGAATCAATCTCTTCAAGTACACATCCAACATATTATTCAACATATTAGCGCATTCCATAGAAACCCCTCCAAGGCCTTGTGCCAGTGCAATATGCTCCATACGTGTCTTCAGAGTATCTGTATCAGACAAACCCCCACTGTCACAATAGCTAAAAACACTACTAGAGCTGGCCGAGGGTAATGCTTTCCGAGCCCCTCCAACACTAGCTGAGCAAAATGGAATCCCAAAAGGGGCAAGGAGAGGACTTCTAGACATATTCAAGTGGCTAGCTTGCTCCACCTCTTCCCCATCTTCGACAACAGCTACTTCAGTTTGATCTTTACTCCGGACAGAAAATGGAGAATCTGTTGAGTTCTTTATTCCAGGTCTTCCATTGACAGATTGCTCAGCGAGTCCCTGAACATGCTGCACTGGCCTCTCGTAATCGCATGGAACCAAATTTCCATTTTCCACGACAAGCTTCATAGCACTGTCTTCTGTAGATGTAGAATGATGAGATGCATTATCTGTCTTCCCAATAGGTCCGAGAGGGCTAGGACGATCCCTGAGCTTCCTATCTCGAATTGCAGACCTGCCCTTTCTAGAGGGCATTGGTAAAACAACCCCATTTGACCAAATCAACGCACTTGGCGTTTGATTTGGAACAAACAACCGACTTTGCTCATGGTCATCTCCTACGGTGGAAGAACTTTTTCCAGATCCAGCAGATTTTGTGGGTCCCACGTCATGAACTGGAGGTGGGGTCTTTGCATGACATGCATTCTTTAAGATTGAACGTATGAATAGGTTATGCACTGGTAGGTTCTCCCTTCCAAGCACCCGAAAACACAACCTATCAAACTCAACTTTTCTCAACTTCTGACTCAACAATCTATTCAAGTAATAAAAGTACCGCTTGGACCTCTCAGGGCCAAGCTTCTTCGCTATCTGAGCCTTCAAATCAGCCACATCAATTCGGGAGTTCTGCTGGGGTTGCATTTGTCACCTAACAAACTCATACACTACGAATAGAACTATAAGCGCCAACCCTCCCCGAGAAAATCCCAAATCCTTAAGAGATAGGGTTAGCCCTGTGTCCAAACAACCCCGTATCATTCATCCACAGATCACAGAATGCAGTCCAAGCTCAGATTCTTGACATTGAAACCGGTGAAATGAAGCCCTACAAATCATGTTAAATCCACCGAGCAGAGATCAAGCTCGCTCACAAAGCCCTAATATTTACTTAACTCATCTTCAAATTCTTCGTACATCAAACCCCCAAACTCCCGAATCTCCAAAACACCAATTTCTTCTCAGCTTTAACCAGCGAAACCCGTAAAATTTCCATTATTACACCATCCAAAACAACACTCAATTTATTCGAAACCCAATAAAATTAGCCAGTGAAATTCTATGCTGAAACACGCGCTCAGATGGCGAATTGAACTGGAACCAAAAAAGATAAAGGAAAAATCTTCTTTTTTTTTTTGAGTTGGGAAGCGACTTTGAAAGTTTGAAACTTATAACAGAGAAATCGGAATAGCAAGAATTACGAACCAGTGTAACTACGCGATGATTCGTTGAGTTCTGTGCTTCTGAGTTAAAATCTTACAGCGAAAAGAAGTTCCGAAACTTGAGCGACTTCGAAGCTTTCCTCCTCCTCATTCTCTTCGTTCGATTTCGCTAGTCAGGGAGCTCTGATCTTCTCTCTCTTTGATTGCTCACCACATTGGGCCGTTTTTTTCACTCTCTGTCGCTTCATTATAATTTTTTTTTAATTTTTTTTTCCAATTTTGGGTAGCTGGTTTATCGTGCTCTTCCTTCTGTAATTAGATTGCACCCTCGATCGCTGCTTCTCTCTCTTGACTCTTGTTTCGTTCTCTCTTCTTCTGTCACGGTCTCAAGGCAACTTGTTTTTTTTTTTTCTGGTTTTAATTTTAGTTTTTATATATATATTTTTAACTTTAGTTTTTAAAAAATTTCAGAATTAAACCTTGGATATTTTTTTTATTTTGCTTTTATTAGACTTGGGACTTGTTTGGGCTACCAAAAAGGTTGACTTTTTTAAAAAGAAATCAGTTTAGTTTCTATAACAAAAATCAACTAATTTTTTATTTTTTTAAGAAAAAAATGCTATATATAGTCTATACACATTAATTTTTTCTTTGAAGAAAATAACAATAGTACCCTCAACTAAAAATTTAATTAAACTCTCAATAATTAAAAAAAATTATACCAATATTTTAAACACTACATCATAAAATCAAAAATTAAGGTCCAATTAGATATTTCAATAATAAACAAAAAGAATATCCTTAAGAAAAATTTCAAAACACTCTTTTAAATTTTTTTCTTCTCACTTAAAAAAACTAAATATCTTAAAAATCAAGCTGAGGATTTTTAGACATGCCAAACAATGACTCATTTGATTGACTGAAATAATAATAAAATAATATATAATCTCATAAAATAAGTGATTTTATAAAATTAAGAATGCTGCAATTATTTATATCATGGTTTCCTAGGTATTGTACATTTATGCAATTAATTATCTAATAAATAGGCATAACCTTTTTAGTACTTGTACAATTTTGTGCCATATGTTATCTAATTTTTTTGTTTAATTTGATCAATTAAACATGTTATTTAACTCTTTGTTTAATTTGATCAGTTAAACATGCATTCCTAACTTTTGTAATTAGATGTAATTTTTTAGACACGTTTGTAGCCTCTATTATGTTAAATCCTAGCATGGTTAATATATTTATTGCTTAGTTCGATATTCTTTTAATGAGATAAAAGATGAAATATATTTGTTTTGGATAATTGTTTATTTGCATATTTTATTTTTTCATTCTTGTTTTTAGTAAATTTTGTTATTATTTGTTCAAATTATTATATTTATTTGACTACTATAATCGAGACGAGTCAAAAAAAATATTTTTTAATCAAGACATTAAAAAAATAAAAAATTATCAAAAAACCCAAAATACACCAATAAGCCGAATTATATATTGCCTATTTTCGTTTTTTGTGAATTTTTTTTATCTTCGATCAATTGTTTTTACCTATTCTGTTCCTTTCATGAAGACAAAAACAAACAAACAAAAATAGCAAAATTCTCGCAATTGAGCCCAAATGAATTATATATAAATGTGGTTTAAACATTTTTAACAATTCCATCCCTTTCCCCATGCTTGAACCATCACAACTTTGGGTATCAGTTAAAATGAAATCTCCTCCAAAGAGCATTTTAGCAACAAAAAAAAATAAAAAATGTATCCATCTGACCATTGAAACATCTATATTACAAGAGAGGTAAATATTGATGTTGTCTAAGAGATGTTCTTTTTCCATATTCAATCAATGATTTTGATGAGTTTCTTACTTTTTTATGTTTTTAAGCTCACATTTTCTTCTTTTCAAACTCAACTTTTGTTTGGACTAATTTTTTTTATGCAATTTTTTCTAGTTTTAGTAAAAAAATTTCAACATCAGCCCAAATGAATGTACTTTCTAGATTTATCACGTTATAAAAAAATAAAAAAATAAAATCTTTTAATCAAAACCTAAAAAAGGTCATATAAAACAAAAAAAACAACTTAGTAGACTTATTGGTTTTTTTTTTTTTGTTTTTAGTGAATTTTTTTTAAAATTGGCACGAACATACTCTATAGAGCCCTCTCATCACATTGAATCAAAAAAGTAAAAAATTTAAATCAAAATATAAAAAAATTGATAAAAGACAAAAAAAAAACTCCAAAAAGAAGCAATAATACAATTTAGTCCAAACATAGGCTCACTACCTTTTCTATCACACTGCTCCTTTTGTGCAAAATTATCCGTTAACATGCACTATAAAAGTAAAGATAATTTGTAGTTTACACATCTTTTTTATTGTAGATGGAATTAAGAGTGAGCCTAAAAAATTATTTGTGATACGTTATTACTCTTAATAATTGAAAAGGTTATTTATTATTTAAATTTAATTTTATAATTAAATTATATTTAAAATGACTTTAAATAGGAGTAGTTTCATCTTACCTACAAGATTTGCTTTTGATGTATGAATGGCTGTTGAGTTTGGTGGAGCAATTGAAGTCAAGGGAAAAGTAGTAAGCTTCTCCATTATTCCAGTTAGTTCATTTCCTTCCTCCTATTTCTAGCTAACTCATGTGATTCTATTTTATCCCAACTATGGGGTGTAAATTGGATTTATGGGTTCCAATCCCCCCTCTTTGCATCTGCAACAGAACATGAATTTCATTTTGAACGCATACACCAGGTATTGATTTTGGGGCTTGCTGTTAAGAGTTTGAAAGGATTTTGAGATTTACACTTTGTTTGTTTTAATGTAAAATATTTTTGTACTAGTGAACATGACAGTGTTAAAATTGGTAGCAGTGGTGACACTGGAAGCAATGGCAGCTCATGAACCCCAAAACTTTCTAACCCAACTCCTAGGCCCTAGACTCCATAACCTAGTCTCTAGCCCTTATACTCTGAACCCCGACCCTTAAACCCCAGCCCTTGGCTTTCGACCCTCAACCCCTGAAAGCCCGCCTCTTGACCCTTGACCCCCATACCCAAAACCCTGGACTCTCAAACCTCGACCCCAACCCCTTACCCTTAAATCCCGAAGCTACAACCCCTGAACTCTAGGTTGCCAGTCCACAGAACTCGACCCTTGGTCCCTGGGCCTAAACTCTAAAGTCCGACATCAATTCACGACCCCTAATTCCCGACTCCCAACCCACAGACTTTGAGCCAACGAGCCCAAACACCTGGACTCTGGGCTCTCAAGCCCTCAACTCCTGGGCCCACAACCCTTGAGCCCGAGCCCCTGGCCCACAACCGCCTGACACCTAAAACCTCGGGCCAAGATTCCAAAACCTGACACTAACCCACAACCCTTGGCCCTAGACTCCCGAACCATAGACCCCTAAAACCTTAGAACCCCATGCCCCCATACCTCTAAACCCCCAAAGCCTAACCTCTAACCCCCAAACCCCTAAAAACCTCGAACACCAAAACTCCAACCCCGGCCTCATCCCCTGAGCCCTACACTCAAAAACCTAACCCCCTGCCCGATAGCCCTAAACTCTAAACCCCGAACCCTTGAATTCTCAAACCCCGACCCCTACCTCGAACCCCATATCCTCAAATCTCAAATCTCAAATCTCATATCCTTGGACTCGATGAAAACCCAAAACCCCTTAACCGTGACTCTAACATAAGACTCCCGACTCCCGAATACCTCGAACCCCCGACCCTAGACTGCCGATAAAGGCAGTGGTGGTGGAATAATAGTGGTAGAGGCAGAATAGTGGTGCTAGTGGTGGTGACAGTAGTCGGATGATAAGAGGAAAAAATATGTTTCGTCATAAAAAAAATAGAAAATATTTTCTACCAAAATCAACTTATTTTCTATTGACTTTAAAAATATGTTCAAATGGCAATTCATAATTTTAATGCTGTGTTATTTTGATGAAAAAAATTAAAAAATATTTTCTGTATTCTCTAGTGTTTGGTACAATAAAAATATACCTACTAAACCAAATGCCATGGTCTCATGTGATATCTCAAAAACTCAAAATTGGATTGCATAAGCAATTTGGTGCAATTTAATCCTTTGTTTATATGGTCAAATAAAAGTTAATGCAATTCAGTTCTCTTTGTTTAGCAGGCCAATCTTTTACATTGGATTATTGAATAAAGTATACAGGATAGCTAATACCATAGGAATTGTAATATTCCAAGGTATTAGAATTTTGGACTATTTTTTATTTTATGCAATGGCCAAAGATAATTATATTTAATGAATCAATTATAAATAATACAATTTAATGCACTATACATTTAATGCAATCTAGGCCCTGTTTGTTTCAATGTAAAATATTTTACCTATTTTTTCTTATTTGGTTTGATAAAAACAGCAAAAAATATTCTTTTCAATGAAATATTTTGCATCAAAAGACCAAAATTACTTTACATAAAAAAAAAAGAGTAAATTATTTTTAATACCAAAGGAGTAAGTAGTGGTGACAGGGCCGACATTGGTGGTGGAGATGGTGGTAGTGGTCGCAGCAGCTACAACAAGGGGAGGGAAACGACGGTGGTAGTATGGGTGGAAATGAAAATGGTGACAGTGGGGTGGCGATAAGGTGAGGGTGGCAGTGATGGTAGGAGTGGCAATAGCGGCAGCTGCAGTGGAATGACAACTGTGGTGGAGACGACGACAATGGTGGTGTGATGGTGCTGGTGTGGTGGAAATAGCGGTAGTGGTCGTAGTGCTGGCAATAACGACACTAATGGTGACGGTAATGATGATAGGAATGGCAATGATGCAACTGGTGGTAGTGGTGGTTAGATGGAGGCGACGATGTCGTTGATTGTGATGCATGGAATGGTGGTAGTGATTGGATGATAGTGGTGGCAATGGACTGTATTGAAATAGTAACTTAATTTAATTTAAAAGTTCATATTTTTTTTATAAAAAAATATATTTCAAGTAGCAACCAAACAAAATAAAAAGAAAAAATTTATTTTTTGTAAAATAATTTTACATAAAAAATGTTTCTTATTGTAAAATATTTTACATCAAAACAAACGAAACCCTAATCTCACTCATTTATCTTATCCCATTATATAACTGCTAAAATGTAATCTCACCTTTTATCTAATTTTATAAAAAAATAATCGAAAATCAAACGAGGCCTTGATTTAATCTAATTTGTTTGGCTTAACTTTTGAGAGAGTGAATGAAATGTATGCAATAATATGCTAGCAATTTGAGGCTTGTCCATTAACCAACAGTGCATTGAGCACTTAATACAGCCTAAGCAAAATTGACAAAACCAACCAAATGCTGTCAATTATCATAAATAATTAATCACAAACTCAAAACTTGCAAAACTATAATAAAGATGTCTAATGATTAGCAAGTTATAAGTTAATAACCCTTAATGGTTACCCAAATCATATAAAGTGTAGAGATTTAAGCACGCTCATTATTTATTTTATTTAATTATGAGTTATATACATGTCTTTCATGTTATTCTTGTTGGGTGTTATTGAGTTAGTCAAATCATATGAAATGTAGAGATTTAAACACGCTCATTATTTATTTTATTTGACTATGAGTTATATACATGTCTTTCATGTTATTCTTGTTGGATGTTATTGAGTTAGTTACTCTATGACTAAGTAATTTTAGGTTTTGAGTAATTTTTGTTCTTAGCTTGTGTTTAGACTAGCATTTTTTTTTATAGATTTTTTGGCTTTTTAGTTTTTTTTTTTTGTAAAAAAGTAAATATAAAAACATGTGAAAAAAACCAACAGAGACCAAACCAATGGATTTTTTAAGAGATTTTTAAGCAAAAAGTCTTCCAAAAAAGTTAGGTCAAACATAGGTTTAATAAAAATTTAAAATTTTAGGGCTCTCTCTCAAGCGATGGTGAGATCACTCGAATGGTTGCTATAAAATATGAATATATCTAAATGCAAAGCTTCCTTGACAAACTTTACAAATTTGTTACCACCATAAAACATATAAATTAAAATTATTACTACTACTACTATAATAATAATAATAATAATAATAATAAAAGAAGCAAGAAGTGAATTATTATTATTATTATACAGGACATGTGGCAAGACAAGAAAGAATAAAGAAGCAAGAAGTGAATAGTTTTCCGTAGTTATGAGTTATGAGAAATTATTTCTTGAAACTTCACTTAGTAAATAGTCCCCTTATATGACATTGTAAAGGTCTAGATACCGAGTAATACATCTTCAAAATATATATGCATATACATACGTATATTTCATTTTGTCTCTCTTTCTATCATAAGAGTAGATATAATAATGTTTTTTACATCAATAGAATGTATTTTAAGAGTAGTTTTGAAGATTCATAGAGTAAAGGTAATACAATTACAATACACTTTTACAAAACTATTCTTTCGCGTCAATGAAGAGGATTTTGCGCTGCCAAGCTAAAGAAAACTTGAAAAGTAAATAGAAGATGAAGAAGAAGAAAAAAGGAAAATGAAAAGAAATGAGGATAGTTTTGTAAACGCACATGCTAAAAGACAAAAGAAAAGGAAGTGTTTTTATACAAAAGGAGTGTGTGAAAATCATTTCCCAATATTCTATAAGTAATACATCCTAGGGACTAAAAGTGGCACCAAACAAGACTTGAAGTTTTGAGACAGTAACAAGAGGAACTTAGGGACTAGGTTTTGACCTGGCCTTCCATTGATTCCCAATTTTGCAGTTTTCCCCTTTGAAACCCTTGGCTCAAACTGTATAATGCTGGTGGATTGTATCAATGTCTAATCCTTTCAGCTTCACAACTGACTCAACATGTCCCTTCAGGGTATGTAGCTCCCTGAGCCCGCAACCACAAAGTTAATCCTTGGTTGTTAAAACTGCTCTGGAAATTGCCCTAAATATTGGTGCCCTTTACCAATAAATACCAGCACATGGTAAAGATTGAAATGCCGTCTCTTTTCAAGAAGTTTAGTGTTCATTTCTTATTATGTTTATTTATTTATTTACTTTTTTTTGTGGGGGGGTTGGGGAGGGATGGGGAGGAACCAAAATAAGAAAGTGAATCTTAATTACCTACCAACCTAAAATTGCATTCTCAAATTGATTAGGAATATGATCTTATTCCGCGCCTTTCCCATAGTAATATTAGATTCCATACTCAAATTTATAAGGAAAAAAAGGTTTTCTGGTTTCCTGGATAAGATTTCTTTCTAAATTAATCCAAACATACATTAGAATGAGTTCATCTTAATCTTTAGACTACTGGATTTTTTATTCTTAGAAATCAAATTCTCATTGCCACTGAAGACCCCGAGTATCCAACAAACATAGATGTTCAAAAAATCATCTAAACATCTTGATTTATTGTCAGAGTCGACCCTATGATATGCACTGTGTGTTTAGTTTCAACAGCTCAAGAACCATATGGTCTTAGGATGCAAGGCTTAGATGACAATTGCTCCTTTCCGGAAACCTTCTGAACTGTGAACTTAAAATGACACTTTCACAAATGTATAAAAAGTGAAGTTCAATGCACGAGACTAATGCATGTCTGCAAAGTGTAGAATGTACACAGGTGTACCGACATACGTAGAGAGCCTGTATCTATTATTTGAATCCATGATGCCCATGTCACAATGGACCAACTTTACCACTGCAACAAAGCCCACTTTTTTTTATGTGTACGTGAATAAATATTAAAAATAAAAAATAAACTGCTCACCTTGCAACCTCAGCCCGTCTCTTGGCTTGCTCTGCGATTTCTGAAAGCTCCCTATAACTGCTCTTGTCAGAGAAAAGGCTACTAGTTTCCCGTGGTTGGAGACCATGTAGAGACCTCTGTGCAGCAGCCCACTGAGCTTCTCTCTCTTCTTTCCCGTAGTTATGCTTTGTAGTAAAAGCAGTCTGATACAAAATAAAAGAACCATAATTATGGAGTTGTTAACCACAATAAAATACATAAATTCTACTCAAATACTGGAAATGCCCAGCTTTGAGACAGAGGTCGGATAGAATTCTACCTTGTTCTGCAAAAGGTTATCCCAAGCCTTCCCGTTTAAAATGTACCGAGTTGCAATTTTGAGAAAGTCAAGTGGAATATATGTTACCAAACTGTAAAGCCAAATGGCACCAGCCCACCCCCAGCCACATCCTTTTATCTTTGCAAAAGGCCAGTCAGCATAAACAGCAATTAGGGTGGCAATCTGTAAATTATAGAAAAGTTTATATTTCCATCACAACAAGCCATCCAAACGAATTTGGAAATTCGGTACAAGTGTCTAAAAATCAAGTACATGGAATGATTGGGATCCCTAAATTATAACCCAAGAAAAAAATTATAGGATATTGGATATTCCAGTTCATACAAGTTCTTAGTGCGTCACATACCATTTCCTTGGCACATTTCATCAAGTTCCCCTTCCCCCAACCACCTTTCCCAAATTCGGTACAAGTGTCTAAAAGTCAAGTACATGGAATGATTGGGATCCCTAAATTATAACCCAAGAAAAAAAATTAAAGGATATTGGATATTCTAGTTCATACAAGTTCTTAGTGCGTCACATACCGTTTCCTTGGCACATTTCAACAAGTTTCCCTTCCCCCACCACATTTCCTCTCCATTTTTTGTTTTCCTTAAGAACCATTTAAACTGTAAAGATTCATCAATAATCAATGAAGAGAAAATGTAGTTTTGTAGCAGTTCACCCAAATTAGACCATTGGACCTATATTCGATGGATTATTCTTAACTTGTGAAGTACTCATGTTGAACACTGTGACAATTGGTTAAGGGTGTAAGCATATGCGCATGAAAACTCTAGTTGAACAAGAGCCCAACAAGTATGTAAAACTTTGTTTCCAATTGCAAAAGAAAGACAAATTTATGAATGCATATTGTCATAAAATTTTAAGCCTTGGTGATTCAAAATTCTGAGTTTTTAACTTCTTATGTGACAAAATGAATCTTTCGTTCATATTTCTTCTAATTCACTGTTAAGCCATCAATTGTTCCAGAAGATTAAACTGTTAGGAAATAGACCAAACAATTATACTAAGCTATCCAACACTTTTCCTGGCGTGCAACCCTCTTACACATGAAGAGGTTAACAAACTGAACTAAACAAGTGCACCAACACACACAGAACATAATAACAAATATAATAGAGAAACAAACACGAATTACGAGAGTTAAATCCAAGACGTCGTGGAACTAGAGCTCTGATTCCATGTTAAGTCACCAATTGTTCTCAAAACTTAAGTTGTTAGGATATGGGCCTAACGAGCAAACACTGTATATCAAGCTATTAAATATTTACAAATATATATCTATATAATTAAATAGTTCATACTTTTGAAAATTTGTTCTCTCACCTCTAACACATTTTGAAAAGAATGGTTGAATTTAATCCTAGCCTTGATCCTATGGTCAAAAGTTTATCTTTTTAAAAATATGTTCTCTCTCCTTATATAGTTAAAAACTTAACTTTTTAAAAATATTTTTTAATAGCAAAAATCCAATTCCTATAAAGAAATTTGAGATGAGATTAATTTTACTATTTTTAATTCCCACTCATTCCTTTTCTCCTCCCTCTCACAAATTCCGGTCAAATTTCAAATTATTTTCTCTTAAATAAATTCATTCCCATTTTAAATTCATCTCTCTACGACAAACTCGTTATCTTGTTCCGCATGTTCTCTCTCCCTCTTTACGCACTATCGTTGCACCACCACCATCGCTACACACCATTAAATTATGTTTAGTAGTGCATTTAGGCACGGACAATTCACTAATATGTGTGTGTGTGCATGCGCGAATGGATTGACGTAAATTAAAATAAAATTCAATAAAAGACCATTAGTCACGCCAAGTCTCAAACCCAGACACCTTGGCAAATAGTCAAACAACCTATGACATCATGTGTGCATCATTCAAAAGAATTTTTTTTTGGTTGTTGATTTATATCTAAGCTCCTCACAGTTAGACTATATCTTTAATAACTAGTTGTTGAGGCATAATTTTATATGTATTTTAGAGGTGATAACAAAATTCCGATGATTCACAATGCAATTCGATTTACGATTTGCTAAAATATAATTTCAACTTACAATTTGATCATGACAAAGGGTTTAGCTAATGGATATATTAACTCTTTTGGGAACCATTAACACGTAAATCATGTCAAACCAAGACTCACCAATATCCAAAAAGATCAGATTTGAACTTATCCTAGAATAGTTGCCGGTGCGAAATGAAATTCCTAGGATACATATTAGTAATTCAAAGGAAAAATATACGTAGTTATCTTATTTGATTCATTTTAGTATGAACACAAAAAACATGAGCTTTTTCTTAAATATAGCTTGGTATCCAAACTGTATCAAAGATTGTGATCCATAACGTAATTAGGATTTACCAAAGAAATTGGGTGGGTATCTGAGAACAATTTTGTGTTGCCCCTGGACATGAGAACTATTTGATTACAACATTTAGACACATACGAAGAGAGTCACACTTGTACCATGCCATTCTGAAACTTAATATACAAAAAGGAGAATCTTGGAAAAAAGTTTTGACAAGACAAAAAGTTTTGAACGGGAGAAGTTAGCACTCTACTGGTGTATATATTACAGGAGGGAGATTAATTCTTACCAGCTGCGCAACTATGAATGCTGTGACTAAGAGTAGTCCAGGGCATTCAGCAAAAGACCAGCCTCGAGACCTGGTAACAAATATGAGCGCCTGACTCACAATGCTCACCTGTAGGTACAATGCAGCCTTCATTTCACGGGGTCTACCTCTCAACGATTTCACACCAAATTTGTCCTGCATTGGACAAACAAATAAATAAATCTGTGACATTCCTGTAGTTCCACAATATTACAGAGCAGAAACAAAATAAATCCTACCGAGAAAAAGTCAGTATCGTGCATCAACCAGAAGAATAGTACTGTCGTTAGTGCCAAATACCCTCCAAGCACAATGCCAGTTGCAAAAATCTCCTTGAGTTTCCAGCTGTCTGGCATTGGAGATGGCTTGACTCGATCCTTTGTGATTGTCATGATTGTTCCTAGCCATATATGACATATGGAATAAGACTCATAAACTCAGCAAGAAGCCAACTTAACTCAGAAAGGAGTTTGATGATGTAATAACACTAGAGTTTACTGCTAGATTTGAGCTCACCGTCATTTAGAATGGCAATAATTAGAACCATGAAGGGAGCAAAGTCAAACTTCCATATCAGGGCAATAAGCATGAACCCAAACTGAACATTTAGAATAAAAAGATGAAACAAATCAAATAATTTTAATGACCAGAATAACCACATATAAACATCTCCTAAAGGGTTCTCGTTCACTTACCACCATCCGAATGGTAATCGAAACTGTATAGATCTGAGAAGGAGAGCATTTAAAAGAGAATGAACTTAGAAACTTCTGAAATAAATGCTAGATGCTGAAGGCTTGCAACAATGAGAATAACGTAACTTACCGTATAGTTCTTCATCCTCTGGAAAATAGCCCTGCTAGTTAGCACTGCACTTATTATAACACTCAGCCCAGGTTCAGTAAGGACAATGTCAGAAGCACTTCTAGCAGCATCAGTAGCATCAGCAACTGCAATTCCAATATCGGCCTTCTTCAGTGCAGGGGCATCATTGACCCCATCTCCCGTCATTCCACAAATGTGCTTTCTCTCTTGCAACCTCTTCACAATTTCGAATTTGTGCTCTATTATGAAGGGCAGATTAAAACAATGAAGCTCAATTTTTTTTAAAAAAAGCAAATCATAAAAAGAAAGAAAAATAATCTAATAAAGCTCAATGGATGTTCAAAATTCCAAAAATTGAAAGTATTCATAGGCGAAATAATTTGGAACTCTGAATTTATTAAGAAATTTAAAGTTTGAAGAAAGCAACATGTTCCGGAGAAAGGAGAGGAATCCATCTATTCTCAACCAGGGATGGATTCACACTTGGGGGCAAAGAAATAATCTCTGCATGGTAAAGCTATGATAATCTAAGGATGAACTACTATTTACGTAAAATCTTAACTTGCTTCCAACAAATTGTGAAGCTTATTTTTAAGATTGTTGCCACAAATGCAGCAAATTAAACAACAGGGCTTTCAATAATAAAAGTTCAAACTATGAATAATTTGATCTAAGAAGAAACAAAATGTGCGATCCATATATAAAAGAACTGAGGCCAAGAGCTAACACTAACGGGGAATCACAAAGCGTGGTTCGTGATTGGTGAATTTCGAAGCTTCAACCTTATTAATTCTAAGAAAGATCATAACATCATTAATCATATGTTTATTTTGTCTGTGTCCATGTGTGCGTAATTTGTTATTTGTCGATTAGGGATTGATAGTAGAAATATGACCTGAAATACTGAGATAAATACTAATAACTTAATCCCTCTTCTATCATGTTTTGGAAAAATACACTACAAAAAGATATACATATTTGCTGCTTTGTTTTGGTTCTTTAACAAGAAATTATTCTAAAAACTAACAAATACAAGATACACACAATGACGATTGACACGTATAAAAGGAAAGTGTGAAAATGTGGGTTTTGAACTATGTTGAACACGAGTTTTAGCTAACTTTTAAGCTAAATAATCTCGAATTTATTTAATCTTTTTTGGTGATTTCAAATGCTAATATGTTCATCACCATGTGCAGTTTAATCATAAATTTTGTGTTGTTCAAAACCATTAATGGATGAATAAAAAATTGACTCAAAGCGTGCCATTTGAAAATAGTGAATTGGGTAACATGGAAGCTATCTCACATTGGTTGGGAAAAAATATCTTAAACGTCATATATAATCCAACCTTGGATTTAGGTTTGGGTTTCAAGGTGGACCAAAGTTTTGTTGTTGGAAGAAGACCTACTCAATGGTAGGTTTGACTCAAAACACACAAGCACTGCCCCGCCCGGCCGGCTAGATTGGATAACATGGAAGCTATCCCACATTAGTTGGGAAGAAGAATCTTGAGCGCCATATATAATCCAACCTTGGATTTGGGTTTGGGCTCCAAAATGCACCCAAGTTTTGTGGTTGGAGAGGACTTACTCAATAGTGGATTCGGTCCAAAACACACACGCGCCGCCACTAACCCCACTTGTCCTGAAGTCCGAGTGTGGGTTGTGGGTTAGATAAATCCTTATCTTTTTACGGTAAATTTAATTATTTTAAATTTCAAATATCCGTTATCATTTTGCTTCCATTACTGACCATTGGAGTTAGAACGGATCATTGGAGTTCAAATCAATTCGCGTCTGTTGAAGGGTCCAACTGCCCGACCGAACCGGTTTGGTGTCTTTTCGATCCAATCCAAATAGGCACCACTGGGTCTATTTAAAGGTAGACCCTTTGCCCATTTGAAGCATTCAATTTTGAGTTTTCCCCCTCTTCATTTGCTTCTTCTCTGCTTCTTCTTCTGTTCTTCTCAGCATACTAATGCATTTTCAATAGAGAGTTCAAATATAGTTTCTGGTTCGCCGAATTCACATATTATTGTGTTGTTTCTGTGAATTGAAGATCGTTGCATTCTGAGAGACATACGTTACTAAACTCGAAGTACTGTAGCAAAGGCGTTTTTATCTTAAGGAGATTGTGTCAAACACAAGCCTCGATCAATTTTTGCTGTAACAAGTTTTTCTAAATTTCTGCTGTTTCAGTTTATTCTTTTCTATCGAATTTTCTGCTTTCATGTTTCTGGTTTTTGGTACACTATAGATTGTTGGTTCCAACATGTATATGTCGCCATATTATTATCACCAATTTTAAACCAATATTTGTACTATAGCCCTTACATTTAAACGAATATTTCCATTCTCTATTCCAAAACTTAATTCTAGTTTTCACAGAAAATTTTTAACAAACTCCTGGTCCCCTACATATAATGTTCTATTCTTTTGCTGTCCCATATTAAACACAAACTCGAAAGTTCAGTCTAAACATCGAGATGTTTGGGACATACTGAATTCTAGGCAATGCAATGTCTAGAAATTCAGTATAATCTGGTGTATCTGAGAAGATCAGGGAAAAAATGGTCTTCCGCAGGAAAGTTTCAATGATCTTGAGAAGAGAAGTGTGGGTCTTCAGTTTGACAACATGGCAACAGACCCACCTGGAAATACTCCAGCAAATCCATCAGCTTTCTCGATCAGCTCATCGACTGGGAGGGCCGCGATGGATACATCCTTGTCTTGGCCTAGCAAGGAAGAAGATGGATACATGTTTGTTCCCATTCCAAGCCGACGACCAGTTTCTTTGCCAATAGCAAGCTGATCACCTAAACGAAAGAGGAAAAATGCATAAGAGGAATGAAAAACCAGCTACAAAATTAATATCGTTATCAAACGAAGAAATACCTATACATTGTAATTACCAGTAATCATCTTTACATTCACACCAAGATTAAGAGCTCTTTTGATGGTTTCCACACTATCATGCCTAGGTGGATCAAACAAGGGCAATAAACCAACAAGCTGCCATGGTGTCCCTGGACTATCTTTTGTCTTCTCTGGTATTTCCTGCAACAAATAATAACAACATTATTCCAGAAAATTAACTACAGTAAATGCATCAGGCCTACATCTGCGAATCTGTTTAGCAACTACCAAAGATCAAAGTCCACGTTCAGCAAACTTATCAATCACAAAATGAACCTTCTTTTTGACATCCTCCTTGCAGTTGCAAAGGACTAATACCTATTTGCAAAGGATGGTAAACAAATAAGAGGCAAATTATGTTTCTAAAAGTTTCATACTTCATCTCCCAGAAGAGAGAGAGAAGCCAGGTACCTGCTCAGGGGCACCTTTGCTGGCTCGATGCCAATTTCCATCACTATCAATGTAGGTCAGGGCTGTCCTCTTGTCCACGGGATTGAATGGAAGAAAATGAACTTCCCTAATACCAGCCCGTGCCTGCCCATAGTATTAGAAATTTGACAAAATAAGGCATAAGCATATGAATTTGATCATTTGCTAATTGTTGTAACCAAATCTCCGTAAATGACATAAGATTATCAACAAATAAAAGAAGAACGACATAAGATTATCAGACATATATACCTCCTTTGGGTCTGCAAGCATTCCTACAATGGCAGCATCAATGGCATCCTGATTTTCAATCCTTGAAGCCCTTGCTGCAAGAAGAATCACTTGCTCTTTGTCCACACCCTTCATAAACACTTCAATCAGGCTTCTGTCAACTGTTAGTTTGTCCAAGGTCAGTGTCCCAGTCTTATCACTGCAGAGAACATCCATGCCTGCCATTTCCTCAATAGCAGTCATTCTTTTGGTGATTGCACCTAGCTGAGAGAGCCTGTACGAACCAATAGCCATCGTAACAGATAAAACGGTTGGCATAGCAATCGGAATTCCTCCGATCAAAAGAACCAGTAAATTGTCAATTCCATCTCTGTAATTGTGGTGCTGTATCGGGAACATGACTATAATCTCAACAAGAATCCCAACAAGAATCGTGCAAATGCAGAAGTTACCGATTGCAGTGAGAACCTTTTGGAAGTGTCCCACTTGGTTGGTGCTATCCACTAGATGGGCAGCCTTACCTAAGAAAGTATGAACACTAGTAGCGAGAACAACTGCTTCAATCTCCCCCTGCTTACAGGTTGAACCGGAGAATACTTCATCCGAGGGGTTCTTAGTAACAGGTATGGATTCTCCAGTCAAAGCAGACTGATCAACCTTAAGGGGATCACCCTCTAGCAGACGTGCATCAGCTGGAATTATAACTCCCAACTTGATGCTTATGATGTCCCCCGGGACTAGGATAGATGCATCCTGCTCACTCCATCGACCATCCCTCAAAACCAATATTTCATCACCACAATAAAATCAAGAGAGGAAGATTGATAGTGTAATCACATTGGATTTCAAGTTCATGCAGCAGTTTGCACCTTAGTTTTGGGAGCGAGGCCAGCCATAAGGGAAGCTGCCGCATTGCCAGCATTATTTTCTTCAATAAAACTGATCGTGGAATTGATTAACAACAAGGCAATGATGCCTACAAAATCCTGCCAGTCTGGAGGTCTCCCACCACCATTTGCTAGAACAATAGCCATCAAAGCAGCAATTTCCATGACCCATGACAAAGGGTTCCACATGAAGCCCAAAAACTTGAGGATCTTGTTCTCCTGTTTGCAAATAATCAAACCATCAAATGTTGTGACATTAATTTATTATGATAATTCCAAAAGATAAAGCAGCAAAAAACTAGAAACACTCAGAAGGAAAACCAGTGACCTTTTTCTCCTCTAGTTTGTTTGGTCCAAAAATTTGAAGGCAGACTGCGCCTTCGTCAGATGACAAACATTCTCTTGTACATTTTAACTGAACAAACACTTCCTCTACAGGAATTCGTTCCTGCATATTAAAAATATATATTTGCCGATATCATTAAATATAGATTAAATACACAACATCAACATTTCCACCACAAAATACTTAGCACCCTCTCCAATGAGTTCAATCATAAAGAAATTTAAAGAAGAAAGAAGAAAAAAATAAAGTGAGCATACATTGCCAATTGTATTGTCCAAAGTCTATAACTCTAGGTGGCATTATGCACTCACTTGTAATTTGTTTGTAGAAGAAAGTAGTGAAATGTAAAACACAAGGAACTCGTTGTGTATCAAGATATGTAATTTACTCTAAACATATTGCGCAGTCAAATAGGCCATAATGTAGTTATGTTCGAACAAAACTTCAAATTTTCTATTTTTAGAAATGAAATAATATTAAATTCAAGACATTAAAAATAATATAAAGTATAAAAAAATATTACATGTGAGATTGAGAAGCGTGTTGTTACTATTCTAAAAATAAAGTGAGCATACATTTACTAGTATTCACGTCTATTAAGAATATTTGAACGCGTCATGAACCGAATTGCTCAAAATAAAATATATATAAAAATATAAACGTAATAGAAGATATGTTATTTATCTTCTCATCTAAACATTTCTATATTTTTTTTCTCTACACAAAATAATAGGCTTGTAAGCCCTTTTATAGTTTTAGAAAAAATTAATTAATTCACCACAATTAAATATATTTAATTTGTAACGGAAATATATATAATTTATTCACATGGTCTTTATGGTATTGGATAATAATATTATTATTTTATATAATAAAAATAATCTTTTATAAAAGAGCACAAATAAAGTCTCTAATAAATTTGTAATATAATGGTAATTTTATTACCCATCAAACATTTAACTCATAGCCATTTAAATCACATTATGGCCCCTATATTTTTTTTTGTAAGTCTCACATAATGAAATAATTAAATATTTATTTTATTTTTAAATTTATTAAAAATTCTCCAACAAGTTCTCCTTGTTCAAATAGCAAAAGAGATGACTTGCATATACTCGAACAGAAAGATTAGGGGTTCAAGAGAATGAGGATATTACCTTAATTTCAAGTACGCATAGCTTTTTCGGGAAAATTTTCAAACGAACAATTTCATCGAAATCTTTTAATTTCTTATTTTACTATTTTTATGATTTAATTAAAAACACTTCCAAGAATTTTTGTTAAATTCACTTTTATAAGTTACCACTTGATCAATGAAAAACTTGTTTATTATAATAGTATATAAAATGAAAAATTAAGTGCTTGTTTGGTTGTGCAGATGAAAACATTTCACTTGAATAAATTAATTCAAAATGTGTCATTCCTAAAGAAAACAATTCAAGTTTTTGTTGGTATCAAATATATAATTTTTTTTGTTAAATTTTTTGAATCTTTGAATTTTAGATTAGGTTATCAAATGCCTAAAAGGAATTATGAAACCTAAAGGTTCGTCGGAAAAAACTAAATTTTTTAATTTTTAGACATTTCATTTTTACAACCAAAATGCATCAATGCGCTTTTTTTGAGAAAAGAGCCTAGTACAGATATATTATAGCAAAACACTGTGAAGTCTTCGAGGTTTAGAGTCTCAGTGCAATTTTTGTCAAATTTTTGAATTTATAAATTATAAAAAGATACATGACCTAAAAGTATTGAATCTTTTATCAATATAGTAATATTATGAAACAAAGAAAAGATATATGAAAACTGGTGACTCTTTTAAAGCATATATATATATATATATATATATACACCATTATGGATTCAGTAATCAATAAATTATTTTATTCTCAAATTTCCTTTACATTATGATCAGTCTAAAAAATGGGAAATCATGATTTATATAAAAAAGAAATTAGGAATATATTATGTAGACTACTTAATTTACTTCATTTTATTCCTAAGTCGTATAATTATAATAGAATAAATAGAGACAATTTATATTTATAATACAGTCTTAGTACTATCTATATCTACAATAGTTGACCAGGGTTAGACACTTGATGATTAGTCACGCTTTTTATTCATTCATTTAAAATTTGTATGCAAAAAGTTAAATGTTAAATATGTTTTCTTATTTTTTCTTTCAAATTTCGGGAATAGCATAGGCTCACCATTAATATGAACATTAATTTAGGAATGCATTCACTTCATATGAGAAAAGCTGAAAAGGCCTTGGCAGCCCACCCCGCACGTGATTTGTCGTGGGAAATGATCCCCCGCGTGACTGAAAGCGTGCCACTGACTCGGTGATCTCATCAAAATCCCTGAGGTGGCGCCCATGCCACACAACTACACAAGCCAAACGGTCGATGAAGCAAAAACCGAACGGCGACGTATGTCTTCTGATATATAAGCCACTTGATATGTAAAAAGTTGAATTTAAAAAAATGAAACAATAAATTATTTAAAGTGTTTTTTTTATTTTTGTTAAAATATCCTGTATTTTTTGTTACCTTTTAAGTTATATTATGTTGGATATATACCCAATATTGTAATGACAGAGTTTACCGTAGAAGCATAATAATTAATATTTGTTAAATGGTTCATGTAAGGTATGTTGTGATAATTAATTTGTTAGAAATATCACGTGTCAACGCACACATGTTAAGCTACTTAATAATTTGTTGAATTTTTTTTGTTTTTAAAATAAAGTTAATTTTTTAATTAAAAGTATTATAATAATTTTATTTTTTTTTTTAAAGTTAACAGTATTTAAAATGTGTGTAACTTTCTAAAAAATTAAAAAATTAATAAAATTTAGTGGTATTAACATTTTAAAAACTGATTTTTACTGTAAAAGTTTTTTTTTTTTTTGATAGGTAAATTGAGAAAAAAGAGACGAAACTTCATGTTCGAACTGTAGAGGCATGTGGGGGCAACAGAGCTGCGCCACCACGTACTGTAAAGTTTACATGGGCATATTCTATGAATAATGAATCCATATACATATATAGAACTCCATATATGCATGCACATATGTAAATCCATATACATCATATGTACGCGTGTATATTTAGATGCATAGATAGATCGAGTAATATCAAATTTGTTGATGAAAATGGTTTCTGCTCCAAATTCGACCTCAGATCTAAATCCTCTACAAGAATTAAGAGAGAAACCGGATCAAAATTTGCGGTTGTACGTTTTTCAAAAACGAAAGGTGAAGTACTACCAGCAACAGAGAGAGAGAGAGAGAGAGAGAGAGAGAGAGAGAGAGAGAGTCCAAATAGAAACATCGAGAAGCTTAAACCCGAAGCAATCGGGATTTTCTAGCTGTAGATATCGGCAAAAATGAGTTCAAACAAAGTTGAACGAGACATTGATGAGAAACATAATCGAGCTCGGATGATTAACTAACCAACCACCAACGCACTCGCATGTACCGTGCACATACATATACATAGAGAGAGAGAGAGAGAGAGAGAGAGAGAGAGAGAGAGAATGAGAAGAGATTCCAACCAGATCGATGGACTCGTTTTTTATCTGCTGGAGTCTGATAGCTTTATTGCTCCCCATGTTCGTAACTGAGTAGGAAGGACTGTATGCAGAGAAAAACCTAGAGAGGCACCATCGTAGCCTCGCAGTTAGAGCGGGAAGAGGAGAGAGAAAGGAGAG
>JAOTRH010000002.1:5222790-5268563 GCA_034768845.1 Heliamphora exappendiculata
AGAGAGAGAGAGACCATTTTCAAGAGGACTTTCAAGAGTATATATATATATATATAGAGAGAGAGAGAGAGAGAGAGAGAGAGAGAGAGAGAGATCATTTTCAAGAGGACTTTCAAGAGCGTACTTTTTTCCAACCACATTGAACTTCTAAATAATAAATAAATACCCAACTTGGTATGACAAATCCAAAAAACAAAAGCAGTGAACACAAACACATGAGATTGTCACTGTCAGAGTCAGTTTGGAAAATCATCTAATCAGCATACATGTAACTGACATCAGCTGCTGCAAGCATTCCAAATGCTTTCCACCTTCGAATGGATTTTATATTTCCAAGCCTTTTTCTTCCATTCCATAGTTTCACTCTAATTCTACTCAGGCACAGCTAGAAAATTCAAAATGATGGCAAGAGTGACAAAATAAAACAGAACAAGGTATGAACCAACCAATTGATTTTGAAAATCAAGTTTCAAAATCAGATCAGATTCTACCTAGAAATGGGCACAACATCATCTGCCCCCAAACATTTATGCCCCTTTGTCACAATGAATTGACAACCACACGATCACGTCTCGAGATTCGTGTACTCAAAATTCAAATCGTGAGCTCAAAATTCAAATCATGGCATCCGATTGTCAATGCATTGAGTTAGAAGGACAGAAATAGTTGAAGGACAGATGATCCATGTCCCTAGAAATGTTTCCAAAATATTTAAATTTTTACTCCAATGTAGAACAATCAAAATACCGGCCAAGGATCCTTTGTTCCTAAATATTCATGTCCATTTGTCCCAATACATTGGCAACCATATGATATGATTCAAATCTCAAAAACATGAGACTTGAGACATGGTCATGTGGTTGCCAATACATTGGAACAGATGGATTAGGATATACGGGGGAGAAAGAATCTTATGTCCAAAAAACTGTTATACAGAAAGCTAAAGCTTACAGGTCCTTAGATACCTTAACTGTCAAAGAAGCGGGAGCGCCGTCTTCGAGAACTGTGAAAGACGACGAATTTTCATAAATTACAATCTAGGTTTAAATAACAAGGCTAATAGATATAATATTAGATTGGAAAATTATAGAAGTACAGTATAAAAAAATCCAGTTATGCATGCATGTACCCCTGAGCGCATGTATTCACATCTGGACATCCCAAGGTCTCACAGTGTACCATTCAGCAGTAACTAACCCAATCAGAAAACCAAATCCATCTCCATCAAACGGCTTCACTAAGTTAGGAAAACACAACTTCGTGAATCCTAGCTAGATGAGACTATGTTTCTAGAAAAGAAAGGGGACAAAAAAAGTAGTCCTCAGATCTAATAATCAGTAATACAATTCAGCCGAGTTATTCATATTCTTCAGTGTACATAAACAATTACTTTAAAACAGTCAAACTAGTTTCACACAATCACCAACCAAGTCAAATGACTCTTTTTTTGTGATTATCGTTTGTCACATAATGTCCAAAGCACTAATCTACTTAAGCCAACCTACTTTAATTATATGAGTTGCATCATCTCCAATGTCTACATCATTATTAATGATCAAATCTCGTTAGCACAATTTTGCAACATTTGTTAAAAAATTCTTTGCCAATAAGTTGTTCATATTCTTTGGTGGGCATAATTAAAAAACATATGAGATGATAACACTGTTATTAATTATGTGCTTATTTATGTAAATAGAGAGAAATTAAAGGAATAGCTTTGTTGAGTGCCTTATTGTTGTGGCTCAAGTCGTGAAAGATGGAGTGGGGTGACTGTGGGGGCACTTACCGCAACTTGAAGGACAAGAAAGGGAGAGCTTTGGCTAGACTAAGAACCCGAACCACTTTAGCAGTGGCATCTACAGGAATTTTTGTTGATAAGGTCATTCAGAATTGATAATTTATTATTCGCACAATATAAACTAAATTAAACGTCTTAACTAACAAGTAAAATATACTTTTTATATATTCTTTTTGTTCTTTTGACAAAAAATATATAAATACATAAACCTCTATAATTGCATTCGACGAAATTTTATATTTTGAAATTGTTGTATAATAGTTGCGTTGTCAACAGTATCAAAAATATCATTTTCAATATATGTAACCAAACAATCATTGAGCCACTGATCCCCCATCTGATTGCACAATCGACTCTTTACATATTTCATAGCCAAAAAAGCTTTCTATTGTTGCAGTGGCGATTGACAAAAGTAATGCAAGCTTTACAAGAAAATATACGAACAGATATATTACATCTCTTTTTATCTCCACAAACTTTCTAGCAACGTCACCAATTCCTTTTAGTTCCATAAAGCCACTATTGGTGCGCACATCAATAATGTAGTTTTCAAGTTGATTATCAAGCATCATAAGTTGTAAAGGAGAAAAATCATATGTATAGAACTCTATTAGACGGATCAACTGTTGCGTATCAAAAGCAGAAAACATGTCGCTAGAATTCAAGCAAGCCATACAAAAAAGTAACTCCATATTCACCATTGTAAAACGGTTGTTAAGCTCTCGAAATTACATATCTATAACTGTATAGAATAGTTTAATGCAGTAGTGATATAAATTTGTAATTTGCAGAGCTTTGTGTTGTGGTCGCTCAGGAACTATGAATATATCATCTATGTTCGGAATTGGAAGACTGTGTTGGCTACAAAATGAAGATATTTCTGCCAATAGAGATTCCCATCCATTATCCCTCATCATCTACAATCGTTGCTTGGACACTTTAACTAGTGTCATAGCATTTACAATATCTTGGCTTTCTTTTGTAAGGCTAATGACAACTCATTTGTGATGCCCAATATCCTTTTTATCAAGTGCAAACTAAAGGCAAACTCAAAAGTTTGCACCAACTTCATAATTGAACGAGTTTCAGCTCTTTGCTCGGAGTGTAGTCCATCCAAAACAACAAACTCAAGTATATCAATCACAGAGGAAAAAATTAAAATCGTATTCAAAATTGTACCATAATGTGACCCCCATCGTGTATCACCAGCTCATTTAAGACTTGTTTCTTGATTCAAACCTCGTCCACTTTGAAATTCACCATTGTTTAATGCTTCCACAACTTTAGCTGTCTGTATTTCTCAAAGCCTATCTGATTTCTTACAAGAGCCTCTAACAGCATTCACTACATTAGTTATCAAGCAAAAAAGTTCACCATCAATATGATTTTTTGCAATAGCTACAAGAGTTAATTGCAGTTGGTGAGCAAAACAATAAACTTAAAATGCTAATTCATTCTCCTTCAAAACTAAAGTTTTGAGACCATTGAATTCTCCTTGCATGTTACTGGCTTCTTGATAAAGTCAATCCATATTTAAAAAATAAATATTCAATTCCAGCCTCAAGTGATAAAGCAGTAGTATCAAGTACATGTACAATACCAAGAAATCGCTCCATAACAAATCCTCTTTTGGTCACATAGCGAATAACAATAGCCATTTGTTCTTTGACTGATATATCTCTAAAACCGTCAACTAAAATTGAGAAAAGATCATTATCAAGATACTTGATAATAGCATTTGTAGTTTCACTTGCAGCAGCATTTGCAATGTCCTATAGAATATCAGAATGGCACATCATGTTATTTTTAGGAGTATTTCCCAACACAACCTCATTGATAGACTTGCTATGATTAGCGAGAAACTTCAAAAGATCAAAAAGATTTCCTTTACTGATTAAATCATCAGATTCTTCATGACCACGAAAAGAAAATCCACCACGCAAAAGAAACCTCGTGCAATCAACTAACGCACTCAAGTGAATCCGATATTCATTCTTTTCTTTTTCTAACTATTTGTAAAAGACATTTTGAATACTTTACTTTTGGTTCATTAGAACTTCACGCTTCTTCCAAGCATGGTTATGAGCATTGTTGTGATCTCCAACATGAACTCTGAACCTATCTTTCTTATTCCAAGTTGAGAATCCCTCTGCCACAAAAGTATCACCTCCTACTTGCTAATTGATATCAAATTTAAGTAGATAGCAACATAAACAAAATACAGCATCATTCTCAATATTATATTCCAACTAGTTCTTATGTTCTTTAAACCAACAAGGGTTAAATCTGCGGGACAATTCACCAATGTCTTTTTGAGATAAATTATGGCTAATAGGTTGACAAGGACTTTTTGTAAATAATATCTTCTTATTACGTCTTGATCATTAGGATGATAAGTTGATATTCTCTTTCTGAGGCCTGAATCCGAAGGAAGCTCACTCAAATCAACACGACTTTGCTTAGGAGTAGTACTAGAAGCCGAATCTTGTAGTATTGTTGATTTTCTTTTAAAAAATTTGTCCACATTAACTGAAGGCAACAAAAAAAATAATAAAAAAATAAAATTTGGCTGATTTCTACAGCAATATAAAAAGCCCAAAATTTATACAGCAATTTGACAGATATTCTTACACAATTCATCAAGAAATGCAAAAAATTCTACAATCACATATTTCTATAATAAAAGATTTCTACATACTACAATACAATCGAAGATTTTTTCATCATAATTCATAAACCCTAAATTTCTACAATGTACAATCTCACCCTATATAAAAAAACAATGCAAAAATTTTTAAAAAAATTCCAAATTAAAAATTATAAACCCTAGATTTCTACAAAGTTTGAAAATTGGAATCATACCTTCCTCCTAGTTCGTTGTCGTGATTTAAGCAGAGAAGCCGAGAGCCGAGAGATTCAGAGAAGAAGAAGAAGCAGAGAAGGCACCACGCACGATCTGAGACAGACTCGATAGGCAGAGCCGAGAGAGAGAAGGTCTGAAGGAAAGGTCCAAATGTCCGATTCGTTCGAAGGAAAAGGTCTAAGACTCTAACTCTCCGCGAGGCAGAGCCGACTGCCGAGTTTCGACTCTTCACTCTTCAGTGTTCTTTTGACTTCTTTCTTCGAGAAAATTTAGGAAATTGCAAATTGGAATTGGCAAATTGCTAGTTGGGTGGGTGTGGCCGTGTGAGGGGTTTAGGGGTTGGTTGGGTGTGGGGCCGTGTGAAGGGTTGGGTGGGTGCAACCCACATTTTTTCTAATAAAACCTATAAATACATAAAGTATTTGTAAATATTTAAAATTTGTATTTTGAATATAAATAATTTAAAAGGTGTGTATATTTGAAAGAAGAGGGAAGCAAAACTTAAAAAGTAATACTTTGAATGTATATTTGTGGAGTCAAATATAATTTTTTATAGAGTCAAATATTTTTAAATTTTATATACATACTATAATAATATTAAAAAAATTATGTCATGGGGTCATTTGACACCTCACCATTCAACATGGCATCGCCCCTGCTACTTAGGTATTTATTGATCCCTTCTAGGAACTGTTCTTAACCAAGATAGCTGCAGGTTTCTGTGGCTAGATTAAATCCTTTCTTCTTCTTCTTTTTTTTGAATAGGTATATTTACTTGGGTGGAAATTCCCTAACTGAACATGTGAGTTCTTTGGAAAAAGATGTCCGGAGTTGACTACTCTCCGATCCCCTTTCCCCGGTTCTGATCGGAATATAGGTGCAACAAAGTTATTTCTTTGATCTTTTTGCATGTCCCGGTCAAGAGTCAGTGCGAGATCCGGTCATTGAGAATAAGATATTGCACAATAACCTCTTCTTAGTCAGTAGATTTGATACCCTCATCTTTGTCATGGGCAATTGGGTCTAAGGCTTTGTGTGGTTAGATTGCTTACCAAAGACAGGCCCATATGATATCTTCTTTTCTATAAAGCAAGTTATTTTATAAGAGAGAAAATGTTGAGCAATTAAAAAACAATACATAAACAAAATGATCATAACTGGGATGAGAAAGATGAATGTATGGTCATATAAGAAAGATAAAATCACAAATGAAAACATTCGGAAATGGTAAGAGAGATGGCTTGGTCATTTACAATGAGACTGATTAGAAAGAGTGATAAGATTATTATTATAACCAAACCTATATGTAAAATTCCATGGAATGTTGTGATAATTGAACCTAGAGCGCATGATAAGCATAATGGAAAAAATGATATCCAACGCTTGTGATTGGAACACAAGACTCAGTTCGGTTTGATTCTAGACTGCCTAAGTTCTAAATTATGTAAAATCTAGAAAGCCTAGATGTCACAGGTTGGTCCACATGCTGATATATTGTCTCATATAAAGCTAAAAGTTTGAGAAAGTGGGAGAGGAGGGCTCAATGTTTTTCTAAAATAATTTCTAAATTTGTGTCCCAAAGCAGATACATATTTTAAAAGAATGAAAAATATAAGAACTAAACTGGGACATGAACATCGAGGAAAACAAAAAAGGCAAGAACGAAAGCAAAACAAACACATCACAAGCGACCATAATCAAAACAAACCTGGGAACCCGAGTTCTACACATCACAAAAAAAAATCAAAAAATAAAGAAGTTATTACTGACCTGTGATGGCCCCCTCTACGCCTCGATTGGTCACTACTTACAGACTCATCATCTGTATAATCAACTCTATACTCTACAAATTCTACAGATGTGACAGAACCCTCGTCAGAATGAGATGTTTGATAACTCAAATTGCGATTTCCTCTTCTCAAATCATTGGCTCTTGACCTTCTTCTGTTTCTAGAAGTCCTGAAATTATCAAATACATGATATAAGATACATGATGTCCACCAATTGCCTTCATCACCAGGGAAGTCCTCAAACTCATCTGCAGTGTCATTGTCCCCATATTCGATCACATAATCTCCCAAAACCACACCGCGTGGGACTTCTGCTTGGATAGTGCTTAAAACTTCTATTATCTCAGAGGATTGTTGGAAGTTATCCCAATCAAGTTGTCGTGCAGGATCAACTTTAGAAGGGCACCCATGAGGATGCTCTAGTTGAGCATGTTCCCGAAGTTCAGAGTAAGTGCCCTTAAAAGTGCAATGATTCTCTTCGCAACAGCGTTTCTTCTCATTCAAATGTACCCGTGCTTTATCAACAATAATCCAGCCAGTAACTTCACCTCTACATAAAGGGCAAGATGGCTTGGCACTGGATTCTGAAAATATTTGGTGCATGTTCTCTGGGGAAGTTGCATCAGACGTGGAAGATGTGGAAGACGTGGAAGGCAATTGTGAGCCAGATGGCATCCCATATGCAGTTTTGAATCTGCCTAGACAATTCGAATGCAAATGATCTGTGTCACATACAAAAGGCCGGCATCCTTGCTCATAGGACGAGCATTGGAGCAAAACACCATTGTGAGGGAAATCCAAGCATATTGGACAAATTACAACTTCCAAGTTGATATTGAGCTGAATGTCCTCCATTTGGAAGTGATAGGTAGGGCCCTTTTCTATTTTTTTTATACGTATTACCCCCTTCAATATAAAGTCACCAGGGCCAAGACGAAAATCTTTACACGGGCTTTTCTCTTCTGGGATCACAAACAATATCAAACTGGTGACGACTTGACGAAAGGATGAACTGAAAACCAAGTTTACAATGTAGTTCTTTCAGAAATAAGTAGAAGTGCTCGAATTTGCATAGCAGACAATACACAGCTGCACATGGTAATGAATAACAATCAGTAGGGATGAAGTGAAGAATAAAAAAGAAAGGTATGGCTGAGGAACCAAGCACAACACATAAACAAAAAACAACAGCAGCAGTGGCAGCAGAAGGAACTCTGCCAATTATTAAAGTATTTATTTTGGCCTGCTAGAGTATTTGAGCAGCACTCTATTAAAATTACATAGAATAAGCAATGCAATTAGAAACTTCAGTGAAACTCAAATATAGATTCACAGTTCTCAAACAAAAATAGCATAGGTGCTACCACTGATGAATGGCAGGCTATTGTCAGCTAATCATAAAAGAAGAAAATATTCCATGGCCCAAATTTGCTGAAATTTCCCCAGAGAGTGACGTGCTGCAGTTCTCTAACTATTAAACTAGCAACTACAATACATCCCAAAGTTGCTGAAATTTCCATCTGCAAAAGTAAAGCAATGCACAAGCAGCACAAGCAGTTGTGTTTCTTATGGAAGGCCATTTTCTGAAATCTTGTACCTTTTCCCAACAATGAAAACAACATCTAACCATAAAACCAATGCTATTAAGTAGAAAGTACGAACAAGTGTAGTCCCCTTCCACTTTTTTTTTTTTTACATTTTTTAAGGTTAAATCAGGTTACCAGAAAATGCAAATGCAATAGTAATTTGCTTTTCTTTCTTTCTTTTTTTTTTTTCTTTCTTTTTACAACCCACGAACCCGCCCATGGCAGTGACGATTTGGACACACTCTCACATGGTAAACGAGGGAATACACAAACTTAAGTTAGAACATTGCAACCAAGAATTGTGCACAATACCTCCGGATTTATGGTTTCCCCAGTGATGATCTTAAACCATTGTACGCCTGTGCTACCTAGTAGGTTGCAATTTTCTTGTTGGAACGCATTTTTGAAACATAGTATACTTCCATTTTGAAATAGTAGATTTAGCAATCAAAAGCAATCACAAAACATTTCTATTTGCTTCATCAAAGTTTTAGTTGCAAAAAGATCAAATATAATGTAACAAACTAAAAGCCTGGGGTAATGGGTTTTGGTCCAACCAAAAGGGAAAAATTGGGTCATAATACTCCATTGAATGTGTTTTTGCATGATTAATTTGTTAAAATAGACCATGCTTTACAGGGCATCTAACAGTTTTGAAAAAGGAAAAAAAAAAAGAAGAGGACTGCACTAAAAGCTCCTTCAATTCTATTGTATATCCCATACAAGTCTACCACTACCGGACTACATCTAAAAGAATGTGGTAAACCACGTACCCATTCTTGTTGCACGTCCTTTAATGATCTGCTTTCCAGGAAACATCGGTCGAAACTCATCTACATCCACGACTTTTTATGTTCAATTTATTTTCTCAGAAAAATCAAAAAACAAAACAAAACAACATTATTCAAATACTTAAATTTTGAACGGTTCAAGCTCAGGAAAGCTATAACATGGACTCAAGTTTTTATCAACTATAGCATCACCTATATCACAAACAAGGGCAAGTTGTTACCTAAAGCACAACTAAGGCAACATTACACACCTTGCACGAGTTGAAATTGGGATAACAATCCGTTCTCCATTCTTTGTAGGTTTTCTCGGAGAGAAAAATCAATGGAATACCAGTATTTTAGATGGTGAACAGTTATGTCTCCTTTCAAATACCATAAATATCTTTTATCCCTACTTTATTTTTTCTATTCTCGCACATGTTAGATTTACAACTGACCATTGATTTCGGTCATTAATGTTCCTATTAATTGCAAAGGAGTTCTTTGCCAACCAAATTGAAAGCAGTTCAAAAACACGAATTCCATTCTCTTACATTATTCGAATTGGACATTAGGAACAACAAAAACATCAAGAGTTCCAACTTCCAACCGGATACATAAACATCACAGTTCCAATTTTTCTAATGATTATAAGTGGGAGCATATTAATAATCTCTATGAGATCGAATATAAGGAAATGGATAGATAACACAGACGTGCGTATGGATTTGGGAATCTAAAGATTAATTAAAGATTGGGGAATCTAAAGCTAGTCAAAGTGCGTAGATTTGAGGAAAGAAGAAGAACAATTCAAAATTTATCAATCCACCCTAAGAGATAAGTAAAAGTCAACTGAGAATATTAAACGCAACCACGGAAAAACTCCATGATCGTTTCGCTCCTCGAAATTGAGAGAGAGAGAGAGAGAGAGAGAGAGATAGAGAGAAACAGAGATGAACCTTGCAAGTGGAATTTGAAGAGAAGCGAGGGGAAGGCGATAGTTGGAAATGGCGGAGAGAGAATGACAGGGACCATGGAGTATGGACCATCACGAGGCGGCGTTGCGATTTGGGGAGGTGAGAGAACGAGTAGGCAAAAATGATGGAAGGTGAGCTTTATTCTTTCGGTATGTGGAAGGAAAAATTAAATACACCCCCTTTAGAATTCTGATATTTACAACATTAAGTCATCATTTGGCAAGCTGTCTTAAAGTTGATTTTTTAGATTTTTTAGTTTTTTAACTTAAAATTGTTCTCTTGATTGTAATGAAAAACTTGACGAGGTTGAAGACAACCGAGCCCTCAAGTGCTCTGTGGCGGCATACTTGCAAAACAAACCTCCCGACCGGTGGCCGACGGGAGGCCCTTCGATGCTCAAGTTAGACGGACTTTAAGAGAGAAAAAATTTATAAGAGATAAGCTAAAATGTGATACCTTTGATATTGATAGAGGGCCACCATATATAGAGAATGTGAGGGCTAGCCATCCCAAACCCATGATTATGGGGTGCTTGGTTAAGTTTAACCCAATTGTTAGTTTTTTATCACTATAATTAGCCCCAGCTTCTACATGGTCTGTCAGGAAGAGGTGAAAAGCTTCATGTACCCTGGGTCTGTGTCAAAAAACTCCATCGAATTATGTTATTTTTTAGCTTCTAGCCGAATTAGGGCTTTTTATACCCTAGCCGAGCTAGAGTTTTGGCGCGTCTTGTTTGCCAGAACACGGTGAGAAGAACTTTTCTTTCGGTAAATAATAACAGGAGATAGACAATGGTATGAGTTTAGCCTCCACTTTAGTTGCTGAGAAGGTGCTTGCGAAGGCCTTTGGCAACTAAACACGGGAGAGCTGCCGATGTTCCGAAGAGATTTAGGGGCTAAGCCGAGCTAGCCTGATTTTCTTGTCTCTTTCTCTCCATTTAGCCATGTTATAAGCTTTCTTCAGATTTTGCAGCATCGCATAGCAACTATTTGTAACTCTTTGATCACTAAACCTGCAACATCAAGAACTAGGATACCTAGCCGAGCTAGGTTTTCATGATTTAGTGCCTAGGCGAACTAGGGCTTTCAGTGCCTAGCCGGAGCCAGGACTTTTAGTGCCTAGCCGGAGCCAGGACTTTTAGTGCCTAGCCGGAGCCAGGACTTTTGGTGCCTAGCCAAGCTAGGGCTTTTAATGCCTCGCTGGAGCTAGGGCTTTTGGTGCCTAGCCGGAGCTAAGACTTTTGGTGCCTAGCCAAGCTAAGGCTTTTAGTGCCAAGCCGAAGCTAGGACTTTTGGTACCTAGCCGGAGCTAAGACTTTTGGTGCCTAGCCAAGCTAGGGCTTTTAGTGCCTAGCCGGAGCTTGGGCTTTTGGTGCCTAACCGGAGCTAGGACTTTTAGTGCCTAGCCAAGCTAGGGCTTTGGTGCCCAGGCTTGACTCTGAGGTCAACTGGGACTTTTTTTGCCTAGTTAAGCTAGGGCTTTGTTGAGCTCTAGAGCAGGTTCGATCTGGTGGCGGCATTCTTTTGCTCACTGCTCCACGCCTATACCGGTTGGCCGTGACATTTCTTGCATTTGATGTGGTCTTTGCCATCTTTTGCGTAGTTTTAGCATGTTTGTTGGGCATTTGCTGCCTTCGCCATTTGAGCAGCACATATAAAGTCTATCAATTCACTAATTGAGGAATCTGGACCACACCTAACCATAGCTATTGAGGCCTCTTCTAATAAGCACCCCATTTTTGATAAGGATAACAAAGCCTTTTCCTTGTCAGTCAATGAATCTGTATTTACCTCGTCCTTAGACCGGCAATCTAGATGGGAGAGATCATCCAAACAGTTCTCATAATAATCTGAAGAGTAGTGATCAAAATCTACAGCATTCTGTTGTCGTGGAGGACTTTCAATAGTCGAGCATGATGCTGGAGAAATGGAGAATACTGATGTTATTGTTAGGAGAGAGACACTAGGTTTTGAGCTCTAAATAGAAAGTCATGCTGTTGAGAGGCCATAGATGCCAAGCTTTGGGAGAGTAAGTTTGAGTTGTGGAGGTGCCAACCATGTGCCAAATAAATCAGGCCGCCAAACTCCAAGTGGTGGGTGGCTGTGATGCCATGCATTGGGACCGAGCAACAAACATCGAGTTGTGCTGCACATCCCGTTCTCATTATTACACTAAACTGTGGATCACTCAAACCGCCAAGCTGTCGGGCTTATCCACCAAAAAGTCATAACCGAGACACGACCAAACTGAGAAACAAGTTCCCGAGTTGTATCGAGCTCAAGATAAGAAGTGAGCCGCTGCGCTTTTGGGGCTTTTGCTGAGCATTTAGAGGGAGTTTGATCTAGCCGAAGCCCCCAAATCTGAATTCTCACGTATAGACGAAGTGTTGGAGAGAGAGCCTTTGATGACTTCTAGAGAAAGAAATCCAAATGAGCTTGAGAGTTTTTGGTGCTCAAGCTTGACTCTAAGCCGGCTAGGATTTTTTATTGCCTAGTTGTGCTAGGGCTTTTTGACCCAGGCTTGACCCGGAGGTCAACTAGGACTTTCTTGCCTAGGCTTGACCCGAAGGCCAAATAGAATTTTCTTGCCTAACCGAGATAGAACTTTCTCTGCCTAGCCGAGCTAGGAATTTCTTGTCGAGGCTTGACTCGCAGGCCAACTAGGACTTTCTTGCCTAATCGAAATAGGACTTTCTTACCCAGGCTTGACTCGAATGTCAACTAGGAATTCCTTGCCTAGCCGTGCTAGGACATTCTTACCCAAGGAGACCTGGAGGCCAACTGGGACTTTCTTGCCTAACCGAGATAGGACTTTCTTTGCCTAGTCGAGTTAGAATTTTCTTGCCCAGGCGTGACTCGGAAGCCAACTAAGACTTTCTTGCCTAACCGAGATAGAACTTTCTTGCCCAGGCTTGACCCAGAGGCCAACTGGGACTTTCTTGCCTAACCGTGATTGGACTTTCTTGCCCAAGGCTTAACCTAGAGGCCAACTGGGACTTTCATGCCTAACCGAGATAGAACTTTCTTTGCCTAGCTGAGCTAAGACTTTCTTGCTCAAAGCTTGACCTGGAGGCCAACTGGGACTTTCTTACCTCCTCTGTATTCTTGCAAGAGCTTTTCTTGTTCGTGTTTTCTCAATTTGTGAGAATCTTCAGCTCCTTTCTTAACTTTGTGCACGAGCAGACTCCAAGGTTTTTATCTCGCCAATGGCTTCTACAGCTTCAGCTTCTATTTCATAAACTCTCCAGTTGCTTCGTTGCTTGATGCCTCTGCTTTTTTTCTTATCTTCTTCATTTTAACTTGGACAACTTGAGGAGTTTTGGCTTCTCATTCAATATCGGCGTGATCGTGATACTGGTCAAGCTTTCAAGGTTTTTGATTCCGAGACGAGTAGAGTATGTCCTAGCTGAGGTAGACCGAGATGCTAAAGAAGCGGGCAGTTAATCAACTAAGCGAGGTAGGAGTGCTGTGTATTTTCTGATACCTTCTTGTGATTGCTTCATGTTGCCATTCCTACGCAGTGTCTACTGATACACACCAAGGATCGATACCAGCAATTACATCTTTTGGCTGATTCTCCTTTGATGCACGGAATCCCTCTAGCTTATCACCTGCAGACACTTCTACTAGCTTCTTGCTTTCCAGATGTTTTTTAAATTTGTACTCTCTGCCTCCATGAAGTAACCGAAAGCCCCATAAGTTTTTTGCATCTGCTTATCTAACCAGACATTATATTGTACAACAGCTGCACTATCCCTAATGTGTGCCCTTTTTAACTCATTCAACTCTACAGGGTTCTTGATAGTCTACGGCGAGGGCGGCTGAGCTTATTAATTTAGCTCTGAGGCTTTGCCGATCATGCGCAGAGGGATATCCCGAGCTGATGCCGAGCTGAGGTACTGAGCGGTGTTGAGAAGTCAAGTACTGAGAGCCGAGCCGAGTTGCCTTGCTCAGACGAGGGCTGAGTGCCGAAGCCCTGCTCCGGCAAGCTTTAGAGGAAAACCCCGAGCTGCTCTTCCAAATCCGAATCTTGTGAATCATCAGGTTATACGATTTCCAGTACATGCGACTGCCTGGAGAGGGACAACTGTGCCATTGTGGAGCTTTCAATTGCAGGGGCCGCCTTTACTGAACCTTTAAATGGATAGTATGTCCCGGTGGCCTATCTCATCTTCTTCGCTAGCAGTCCAACTGTGCTCTGAATGTTTTCAGGATAGCGCCGGGCTCTAAGCATTCTGGGAACCAAGCGCCAAACTCCGAGAAGGGGGTGACTGAGTTGCTGAGCTCCGACGGACAAGAATGCTTTTGGTCTGAGCTCCGAGAAAAACCATAATGGAGGGCACGCCGAGCTCCGAGTACCTGAAAGAGGAAATCAAGACTAAATCGCCGAGCTGCGTGAGCTTTTTCCGCTGTTGCGGATCCGTTTTGCCGAGCATTGAGCCCTCGTGCTGGGATTGTAAAGCTTGTTGAGCTCTGGAGAGAAATCCGTAAAATAGGTCGCTGAGTCTGGCGGAGATAAGAAGCATGAGCTCTAAACAGGGAAAGTCGAGCAGTAAAGCTTGAGAGGCTGAGCTTTGAGGATGATCTGGTTGTGCTTAATCTGAGCTCATGCGTCGAGCAACAAGTTACTAAGCATGCCGGTATAGCTTTGCCGTTGTTGCTGGCGGTGCCGCGCGAGCTGAACCGTGAGATGATGTTGCTCTATAACTTTTGAGCCGTTTTGCATGCATGTAGCTTTTGCCGTTGGAATGGCGATGCCAAGATATAGAGCCGAGGACACTAAGCATGGAGAAAACTATGATGGAGAGCTTGTGTCGAGCTCCCAAACGATTTGAGAAATAAGTGTCGAACTCAGCAAGTTGCCAAACAGATCTTGAGCATTTGGTGCCGAACAGGTTCTCAGCATAGGTGCCGAACAGGTCCAGGCTCTGAGAGCCGAATTTGAGGTGCCGACCAACCGAGGTGGTAAACTTCTAACCTAAGTCTCAAATGTCGAGCTTCGACGAGGGACGATTGAGCTTAATCATTCAGCCTCGAGCTTGCCAAATTGCGGAGCTTTGCCGAGCAGTTCCAATGGAAGACGTGTTTTGCCGAACAATGAGCCTCTGAGAGGCCGAGCAACAAGAGGGCTTGGCTGAGCAATAAGAACACCTCTGGCCCGAGCAGAAAATGTCGAGCTATGGGCTTGAGAAGCCGAGCTTTGGGATTGATCTGAGTGCCAAGCATATATACCGAGCACGCCGTATAGATCGAAGAAGCTTTGGGGGAGTTCCTACGTGACTTCCATTTCCATGGTTATCGTGAGGATCCTCGAATCGTCCACATCTGCCCCCATTTATCTCAAAACCAGAATTTCATAGTGGTTTTGTTGATACTGTGGGTTAAAGCTCTGTGTTAACGTTATGGTTTGTGTCAGGAGTTAGCTTTGAAGTACCGTGTAAGGCTTGAAAAGTAGAGTTATTTTAACAAACACCATGGGCTTGTCAGACGGTTTCATGGTATACTGACAGAAACTATTGATTTGCCATGTGAATTGTCTGGTCTTCGAGTCACGTCTATTTCAGTTTCGAATACCGAAGACCTCAAACTTCTAAGTCTCCATTGGTTCTTCACCCATTGCCAAAGAGATCTCACCGGAAAAAATGCTCGCATCCGAAGAAAACAACCGAGGCTGATCAAGCTTTAGGAATGTTTGTCAAAGTGAGTATGGATGGAGCTCCTTATCTCAGGAAGATTGATCTGAAGGTTTACCAGAGCTCTCCTCTTCGAGATAGAGATTTGGTAGCCTCTGCAATGCTCTCCCCAACCTCAACTGTGGTTCTATTGGAGAAGATCCAACTTCAGAATGCATTTTTTCTTTTCCCTGGATTTTGCTGAGATCTCCTTCTCTGCTTTTTGTATGCCAACCTCCAAATGCTCTTAACGCAAACAAACAAGCATAGAGATAGCTAGGAGCTTAGATGATTTTTAGAGAGAAAATCCCACTTTTTTTTTTTGGAAAGTAGCAATCTCTACATGTTTTCAAAAGAGTATATAGAGAGAGACAAAGATAATAAATCATATTTTTTATTGCTGAACCTGCCCATCTCCTTTTTTAGGATTTTTTTTATTTATTCTTCAATTTGTTTGTTATTTTCTTGCTTCTTCACAAAGAACGAAGCTTTGATTTTTGTCCTTTTTTCTGGATCTACACACATGATGTGATATGATATATATACATATATATATATATATATATATATGTAAAAATCATGAGAGAGAAAGAGAAAAAGCTTAACTTGGCTTTTGCTGTATCTTCTTTCAACTTTTTGAGCCAAATCCAAGAAAATGGATACCATTTTGGTTTTTGCCATGCTGTTGCCGAGCTTGGCTGAACCTTGCCGAGTACTTTCTCTGGTCGATTCTTTTCGGTTCCCACATACGGGACCAGTTAAAGATAACATAAAATGTAATTGTTATTTTAATTATAATGAAGAATTTAATAAGATTGAAGACGATCGAGCTCTAAGTATTTTGTGTCGGCATACTTGTAAAATAAATTTCTTGATCGGTAACTAGTAGGAGGTTCTTTGACACCCAAATTAAACTGGCCTTTGAAAAAGAAAAAATTTATAAGAAATGAACTAAAATATTATACCTTTGTTATTTATAGTGGGCCATTATATATTGAGAGTGTGAGGGTTCGCCACCCCTAACTAATGGTTAGGAGGTGTTTAATTACGTTTAATCTTTTGTTAGTTTTTTATCACTATAAATTTAAAATTTTAAAAGGTTTTTTTTTTCAACACTTCATTTTTACTCTATTGGCTTTTTAGCTTTTTTATAATAAATTTTAATTTTATCCTTTAGTTTTTTGATTTTTTAGTTTTTTAGTTTTTTAGTTTTTGATTTTTTGCCTTTTTGACTTGGCAAAATCTCATTTAAACTAAAAAAACAATTTTAAAATTTTATATCTGATTTATTTGAGTTTTTTGATGGCATAAAAGTTACTAATTTTATAATTAAATAAATTATTAATTTTTTAACTTAAAATAATTTAAAATTAAAAAATTAACTTAAAATCGAATTCCTAAAGTCATACTAACTAACACTTCATTGTTTTCTTGGAAAAGCAGCAGCATCCGTTGTCAGAGTAATTTACATTGTTTGGGATAATTGTTTTTTTTTTTTAGTAATTTTTTTAATTTTTTATTAAAATATTATATTTTTTTACTTTACTTGTTGAGATAGTTGAAAAATAATTTTTTATTAAAATATTAAAAAAATTCAAAAAAAATAAAAGAAAGTCAAAATAAACTAATAAAGAAAATTTTATCTTACTTATTTTTATTTTTAATATTTTTTATTTTTTGATAAAATATTTTTATTATTTTGATTTATGTCGTTGAGCTATTTCAAGAAAAATAAAAAATTATGATTAAAAGATGAAAAAAGTTAAAAAAATAAAAAAATAAAAAAAATTATCACAATTTAGTCCAAATAGGACTGTCGGGATCAAGAAATTAAAACGTTTTTAATTTTTATTTTACTTTTTATATTTTTAATTAAAAAATTAAAATAATTATAAATAGGTCATTTAGTAGCTTAAATTTTTTAACTAACAAAGTTGATCATTTGGGTAACCAAGTTTTTTATTCTTTTAATTTTTTATGCCAAAATGACAATATTACCTTTTGATAATATGCATTAACGGTCAGAGAACACAAGATCTGCGTGTAATTCAAATTATATAAAAATAAAAAACATATTATATGCTTAATTGCTCAAAAATTTAAAATTAAAATTTAAAAATTACACTACTATCAATTCATTCATACAATTCATATACATTATATCCATAAAATTTACAACGTTATTAATTTAAAATCTAAAAACAATTCATCTATTAATCAAATTATCTAATGAAGTTTTTTTTCAGCACAATATATATATATATATATATATATATATATTTGGATCTGTTTATATATATAAACAAATACTAAAAAATAAAGATTGTAAGCTTGTGTTGAAAAATTAGATTAGAAGTCCAAGCTCATGTCACCGAAATTGTAACATAAAGAAATACTAAAAATTCACATCAAATGTTATGTATACATCAGTAAATATCTCCAAGTCCGTAAATATATACTTTCATTTGCCATATCGCTATAAGAATATTAAAAGAGAAATCAAAACTATGATATATTGCAAATGTAGTTAAATAATACAAGATTAAATAGGATTTATATGGGTTATTTCTATTAATGCAAAGACTTAATTACGTAAGTAAATAAAATAAATTACATTATTACATTACTTCTTACACTCTTTCAAACTCAAAATGTGATAGCTAAAAGTATCGAGAGTTTGTCAGTAAAAAATAAAAAAAAGTAGCAGTGTGGGTGTTAGTGAAAAAATCAACTCACTACATCGAGGATGGGACAAACAACAAAGTGATAGTACCATATTGAAGATGCTAGCAAACTAAATAACAATCCATTTCAGTATGTATTTATACGCTCATGAAAAATCGAATTATAAGTCGTTTGAATAGTGTTTTTGTTGTCAGAATACAAGAAGGTATACGAAGAAAGTGAGACACTTATGATAGAAGCCTCCAGTGCCACGCTACCTCAGCAATAGTATGGGTCATACCATAATACTCAGTTTCGGTAGTGGAATGGGCGACCATAGGCTATTTCTTACTTTTTCAAGAAATAAGAAAATTCCCAAGAAAAACGTAAAAATCAAAGGTGGATTTGCTATCGGAAGTATCGCCTACCTAATCAATATAAGCATAAGCCGCAAGATTTAAACTCGAAGTGAATGAGAGAAAAAAGTACTAAAGAATAGTACTATGAACATAGTGTAATATGCATAGTAAAGCAACCAAATGAGTAAACCAATGTGCCGAGACAAATTGTCTAACAACGTGAACAATATAGGCAATATCAGGATAGGTCAGAATGAGATAAACTAAGCAACCAACTAGCTAACAATACAAAGCTAGATTCTAAATTAGAACTTCACGAGAAGCTAAGAATTTTATGTTGGAGCTCAATAAGAGTGCTAACCATCTTGTCATTAGTAAGTTGGACTTGATAGAGAATATCTCGAGCATACTTAGTCTGAGAGAGAAGATAACCCTTAGGAGAAGAGGTAACCTCGATACCAAGAAAATAATAAAGACGATCCAAATCTTTCATTTCAAATTCTTGAAACAGATGGTGCTTCACTTCACTAATAACAACTAGTTCAAAACCAGTAATGATTATATCATCCACATATAGTAAGAGAAGAACTATTCCAGTAGAAGTGTGTCGAGTAAAAAGAATAGTCATGTGAATTAGGGAAGAAGCAAATATGTAACATAACAGACTGAAAACGTGCACACTAAGCACAGGGAGATTGTTTAAGGCCATATAAAACTCGAGGAAGCTAACATACGAGGCCAAGAGGTTGAGAGAAGCCTAGAGGGGGATGCATATAAACTTTTTCAGATAAATGTCCATTAAGGAAGGCATTCTTGACATCTAACTGAAATAGAGGCCACTGGTGGACAGCAGCCATGAAAATCAAGGTGATGTGGATTTGAGTCAAAATCAGCTCAAATCAAACCCACAAGTCACATTGTTGAAACATGCAAGAAGCCACAAATGAATAAAGAACAAGAAAGCAATAATCCAACCACAAACAAGATGCATACACAGTATTTACATGGTCCGGTAATGAGTGCCTACATTCACAGGCTCACACTTTCACTATTTTCAATATAGAATAGGTTACATGAGTTTTAGGCTTCAGAGAGGCAAAAAGAACTCAGAAAACAACTTAAAAACTTAGGTTACGCAAGCTCTAGTAGCGTTATAAAATGCTATTCTCACACAAATCGCTTGATCGGTCAATCCATGTTCTAAATTTTTTCAACAACTCTGCATAACTACTGAGAGCTGGAACAGACCGCTCAAGCGGTCTGTTCCTTATGAGGATTTTCTTCACCCCCTTTTCAATCTCCCACTTGAAGTAAATTCACTCCAAGCTTTCTGGCATCCAGAAACTGAACCAAAACATCTCAAAGCTTTACTCTAACCAACCCCCGTGTGAGCCATATTCACGTCTTCTAAGATAGAAGACCAACGGAAGCTAAACTATACTTCAGCTTCTCCACTCTCACAACCTTTGTGAACATATCTATAGGATTTTCATTTGTATGAACTTTTTCTAAATTAAATTGCTCCTCTTTCCACCGAGACCGAACAAAGTGATACTTGATATCAATATGTTTATTATTTGAATGAAACGTCGAGTTCTTTACCAAATGTATAGCACTCTGACTGTCGCTAAACAACTGGCACTTGTCTTGACCTCTTCCTAGTTCTTTCAAGAAACCTTGTAGCCAAATCATCTCTTTGCACGCTTCAATGGTTGCGACATATTTTACCTTTGTGGAAGAGATTGTCATTATCTTCTGCAATCTGAAAACTCAGCTTACCGCTGCACTACTCAGGGTAAACATATACCCCGTTATACTCTTCCTGCTGTCCATGTCCCTAGCTAGGTCTGAATCCACATACCTTTTTAGCTGAATTCTCGAGCCCTCATAACACAAAGCATACCTAGTGGAACCCCTAAGATGCCTCAGAATCTACTTTACTGCTTTCCAATGCTATTTGCTTGGATTTGACATGAACCTGCACACTACTCCTACTGCATAGGCGATGTCTAGCTTTCTATAGGTCATACCATACATCAAACTATCCACAGCTGATGCGTACAGTACCTTTGCAATGTAATTCCTTTCTTCCTCTGTGATAGCTCTCTGTGCCTTTGAAATTCTGAAGTGACTTTCCAAAGGTGTACTAACAAGCTTAACACATTTTATGTTGAAACGCCACAGGACCTTTTCAACATACCCTGATTGTGAAAGTGTTAGTCTTAGACAACCTAAGAGGAGGGTGCATTGGGTTTTAAAATAATAATAATAATTTTAAAAAAAAATTGAAAAACATTTAAATATCACAAAACAAATATAATAAAGAATTAACAACAATGAAATTAAAGAGGTAAGAGAGATAAAGTAGGATACCAAGGTTTATAGTGGTTCGATTTCTTCCAAGCCTACGTCCACTCCTCAAGACTCTATTTGAGAATTTATACTAATATTGAATACTTCACAAATACATTCAAAAGTCTTTACAGCCTGAAGAAGTTTCTACAAACACTCCCTATTTTTCTAAATGCTTTTCAGCTCTTCTTTAAGAAGTTAGCTCACTCTCTTAAATGATTACATGGGTGACTCACCATTTTACAATAAATAAGAATGAATCAGAGATTCACAAACAATCACTCCTTATAATGATTTGCTAATAAATGATCAAAAAAGTGAGAGTATTTGGTTGAAGGAGTAAATATAGCAGTAAATACTCTAAGAAAGAATAAAATCTTGCAATGCAATTAATAGAATAGTAATCCAGAAATTTGAAACTCTAAAATTTACTCATTATATAGCTCACTGAAGTAATTGATCGTTGGTGGTTGGTAGAGGCAATTAATGCTTCTGAAAAAGTTACCGTTTGAACGAGCATGCTTTTTGAATTCGTTGTAGGTGTTGACCCAAAGTTTTTTTGTGTCGACACAAACTGGTCTTGGTCTTAGTTCTCGGTCAAAAGTGTCGACTCACTACATCGCTGGTGTTAATCAAACTTTTGCATTTTTTTCATCCACACTGAGGTGTCAACTCATGGTACATTTGGTGTCGACCCTTTCATTACTTTAGTTTTTCAGTTGGGACCTTGGTGTCGACTCACATCAGAGTTGGTGTCAACTCAAGGCTTCGTGGTCTGCTCATGGCGTTGACTCATGTCTTCATTTGTGTTGACTCATATGAGAGACTTTAGCTACTGAAAATATGGTGTCAACACTAATCGTCTTTGGTGTCGACACAACCAATCAACTTTGGCTACTAGAAAAACAGTGACGACACTTTCTCGATTTAGTGTCGACTCAGCTAGTCAGACTTAGCTACTGGAAAAATAGTGTCGACACTGATCACTTTGGTGTCGACCTAGGCAGCCTGACTTTGGCTACTGAAATTTCGGTGTCGACGCTTGTCTCTTTGGTGTCGACCTAAACTGCTTGTTTTTGGAAGGTGCCTTTTAATCGACTCATTTACTCTTTGGTGTCGACACATTTGGGTCAGTGTTCAGGGAATGACTTAAAGTCTTGGTGTCAACTCATTGCTTCCTTGGTGTTGACACACTTCGAGTTTTCCGGATGGTGTCTAGGGGTCGACTCATTTCAACTCTGGTGTCGACACTAGAACTTAGAGTCCAAAGGATCACTTGTTGTCAACTCATGTGCATGTTGGTGCCGACACAAGTTGATTCCCGTCAAGGTGCCGAAGTGTCAACTCATGTGTGCATTGGTGTCGACTCATCGTGCTTACCCAATCTTGACTTAGTGTCAACACAGGTTATAACTAGTGTTGACTCAACTTGGATCCCAGTCTAATACTGGAGGTGTCAACACAATAGATCATTGGTGTTGACACACTTGAGTTCTTGAAACGTCTCATGAAAAGGATGTTAAATGATGTCGACCCTAAACTTCACTGGTGTCGACACACTTGAATTTGTCAAGCGTGCTTTGCCTGTAGGTGTCGACCTAAAAATCAATTGGTGTCAACACAAAATATTATGTTCAAGAACACTAAGTGTCAACTCATTTAGCGCAATGTGTCAGCACAAATGGCATAAGATATTGACTCATTTGTTATGTAGTGTCGACACTACCTTTTAAAAAATAATTAAATATAATCTTTTTAAATTATTTATTTAGAAAATGCGAATTAATAAAATCAACAAAATCTATTTAAAATACTCTTGGGCTAACAATCTCCCTTTTTTTTATGATGACAACATTTTTTTAAAAATATTTGAAAAAAATTTGACAATGGTACTCCCCTTATATTTGTGCCTTAATAACTTGAGTCAACATAGTATTCAATAATCAATATAGCATTCAATCAATGCATGATACTCAACAATTTGGCATACTCAATCACCAACAGATAAATTTAAGTGAATTAACATCCATACATTTTGAACAAACACTATTCAATAGTTATGAGAAAAACCAAAATTTGTCATTCAAAGCATAAAACATTTTAATCCATACAAACAATCAGTTAATATTTGATATCACAAACCATTCAACAACAAACCATTCACAAAGTATAAAATGTTTTTCAAACCATCATAACCACATAACCACAAACACAAAAAGAAATATATGTTTAACACGTACAACTTTTCCATCACAAAAAAAAAAACTTCTTTCTTCTCTTTTTTCTCTTCTCCCCTTTTGTCATCTTTAAAGAAAGGGGGAGGGTTCACAGATCATCAAACTGCTTCTTCTTTTGCTTCTTATCTTCTTTGGACTTCTTCCTTTCAGCTGCATTTGCCTTCACTGCCAGCGACTTCTCTAAAGTTTTCTCTTAAGCTTCTAGTGCTACGAAGGATGCTGCAACGGCCAAGTCAGCTTCTTGGTGAAGGCGTGCTTCTTTTTCTGCTTTGGTCTCATTTGGCTTGAATTGCTTAACCCATGCATCTTTGATCTAGTTCAGGTGTTCACCAACTTTCTTGCAATTTTTTTGAATAGTTATGATGACTCATTCGTTATATTCCTTCCTCACATGCTATGAGATTTGCTTGTTGGCCGAGACAATTTTATCTATGCTGGAATACATGTTCCGACTAAGATCATGCCCTGCGTCACATGTGCACCTCACCTTTTTTCCTAGACTATTTGTTTTACTACTGAGTTACACCAAACCCTCAACAATAGTGTCAACACGAGCACTCAGGTCATAGATGTCAGCCTTAACCTTTATGGTGAAGGGAAGCCAAAGAGGTGAAAAGGGAGGAATGCATATCCTGAACAAGAGAAATGAGAGCATCAAGCTGTTGAGATGAGGGAGCAATGAACTGAGAGGATGAGGATGATGCAACATGAGGAGGAGGGATAGGTGAAGCAGGGGAGGATGGTACAATGGTACAGAAGAGGAGAGATCAAATCTAGGAGAGGATAAAGAGATATGGGAGAGGGAGAATCAAATTGAATAGAGGAAACAGGAGATCGAGGAGCAGAGGGATGAGGATTCCTACTGTGGAGGGAGTTACAAACGATGGAGAGGCAAAGCCCTTCTTCTTTGTCTAAGCACCATCCACTTGGATGATGTGCATATGTTTAAGAAAGGTTTTGTCATATAGGGCATGGTTGGAGAATGGAATTTCTTTTTCCTTAGAAAGATTAATCCCAAAGTGTCTAAACACCTTGGTAAGGTACATTGCATGAGGGAGGGAGGTGATGGATTTAGTGTAAGACTGGAGCATATAAGACACAAACAAAAAGCCAAGATCAAGTTTTTGGCCTTCTAATATGCACCACATGACAAACACATGAATGAAGGTTACATCTCCATATTTTCCAGATTGAGAAAAAAATGTATGATTCACAAAGTGATGCAGCAGACGCATCTCGGGTTTTAAGAGGTTGGCCTCTGGGTGTTTGGTAGGTTCAATAGACTCAACATTGAAAATTTTCTTGACAGCATCATAGAAAGAAAAGAACTCTAGAGTCCCCTTCTTCTGGTGACATGGAACCTTAAGTTCCCCATTAGGGACACCGAGAATAGTGTTCAAGGTCTTGTAATAAAAAAACAATTTCTTTGTCATTCACCCAATGGGTGATTTTCTTATCAGTAAGAGGGTCAATGGGTTTCATGTGAGTAAAAAAAGCTTTACAAGAGATGGATAGTGAGGGTCTCGAATCTTAAGGAGATTCGTCCACCCAAGAGTGTTAAACTACTTAGAGAAATGCATTCCAATCGAATCGAAGAAATCAAAGCCAATGGAATGACCAGAGAGTATCGTTCGGTTTGCGAAGGAAATTAGGTACAGATTTTTAATCTGGGTTGACTGGGACTTGAGTGATATTTCGATCCCCGTCTCTTGCGTCTCTACCGCTGCCATCTTTTTCTTCTTGTTCGACTTCAAACTGGGCTCTTCGCCGGCATCCTTTCGCTTGCTTCCTTTTCTCATGGTTCGAGGTGGCATTGAGGTGTGCCGACTCTAGGGTTTAAATCGCAGAGAGGGAAGGATGAGTGAGAGAGAGAGAGAGAGAGATGGAGATGAAGAGGCGGTTTGAGAAGTGAAACGGTTATGAGCACGAAATTAAAAAGGGGGAAGCTGCCTATTTATATTCTAGGAAATGTGTCGACACTTTTCTCGTAGGTGTCGACACTTTTCATGCGACACTTTTTACATTTCTTCTGATTTTCAAAACACATATGCATAAAAATCATATATATATATGCATCTACCAACTTGGTAATAAACTTCACTAGCTCAAAACATACTTTTGAACCAACCAAACAAGATTTAATCTCACAATCTATCATTTTTAGCATTTAAACACGGTAAAAATACGTATAATCACATATAACACCCTTTTAAAGAAAGATAGTCTATAATCTTACCTAGAGAGTTAAAAACTCGACGCTTTAACTTCTCGCAAAAAACCAAAATTGCCAAAATGAGATTTCGTTCGGATGGATGTGAAGTCCTCGACGTGCACAACACCGTTTCACATTCGCAATGCCAAAAATCACACTCGAGGCAAGGAGAAATCTAGAGAGAAGGCTAGGATTTTAGGTTGTTTCTTAGAGAGAATGAAGAGAAGCTTGTAACACAAGCTTAGGACCAAAAACCAAGGAAAGGGTCTGTCCCACGCACACTTAACCCTGACAGACCGATCGAGCTGTCATGCCTAGAAAATTCCTAACTTTTGCACCGCAATGCCCAAATGGTCCAGAATTAATTCTATCATGCATTTTTAAGCTACAACATGCATACATTATATAAAAATAAATCATTTTATAACAACCATATGCATTTTATAACATGTTGAAAAAATATTACAAAATAAAGTAAAGGATCGGGCCTCACAACTCTTCCCTTCTTAAGGAATTTTACCCCCAAAATTCGCTGCACGGTCATAGAGAAAACAATTTCGGGTACTTAGCACGGACTTCGGGCTCAAGCTCCCGTGTAGCTTCCTCAACCTCATGATAAAACCGCAAAACCTTGATGTAGGCAATGATTCTCCCTTTCAACACTTGCTCATTCGTGTCCAAAATCCTTATGGGTAATTCCTCAAAAGAAATATCGTCATCCACCCTCAACTCGGCCCACTCCAAAACATGTGATGGGTCAGACTCATACTTCCAAAGCATAGAAACATGAATCACATTGTGCACCAATGATAACTGAGGAGCCAAGGCCAAACGGTATACCACTTTCCCAATCCTATCAAAGATTTCATACGACCCAATAAAGCGCGGTGACAACTTCCCACTACGGCCAAATCTCATCAAACCTCGGCGTAGCAAAACCTTTAAGAACACTTGGTCTCCCACCCCAAACTCCGAAGGCCTCCTCCTTTGATCTATGTAATTCTTTTGACAGCTTTAGGCCGTCACCAAGTGTTGTCGAATCATGGTAATCTTTTCTGTTGTCTCCCGCACCAAGTTGGGTCCTAAAACTGTTGCTTCTCCCATATCTGCCCAACATGTCAGCGACCTACACGAGTTTCTATACAAAGCCTTAAAAGGTGGCATCCCAATATTGGACTAATAACTATTATTATATGCGAACTCCGCTAATGGTAAATGATCCTCCTAAGAACCCCGAAAATTCAGTACACAAGCTCTCAGCATGTCCTCCAAGATCTGTATGGTGCGTTCAGATTGACTGTGTCCATCTGAGGATGAAAAGTAGTGTTAAAAAGCAGGTTCGTCCCCAAAGCTGACTGAAGACTCTGCAAAAGCGTGATATGAAGGGCGGCTCTGAGTCGAAAATGATAGATACAAGCACCCCATGTAACCGAATAATCTCACCAACATACAACTTACTCAACTTGTCCACGGAATCCTTCACACGTATGGAAAGAAAGTGTGCAGACTTTGTCAGTCTGTCAACCACTACCCAAATAATGTCATGTCCCTTAGGTGATCTAGGAAGTCCTATTACAAAATTCATCGTGACATTCTCCCCCTTCTATTCTGATACTGGTAACGGCTGGGGCAACCCTGCTGGCCTCTAATGTTCTGTCTTCACTTGCTGACAAGTAAGGCATTAAGAAATAAACTAAGCTACATTTCTCTTTATTCCTTTCCACCAAAATTGTAGGCGTAAATCATGATACATCTTGGTGCCTCATGGGTGCACTACAAGACGAGAATGGTGGAAATCACATAACACATTTTCACGGCACGACTCTGGCACAAATACTCTCCTAGCAAATCTCAAACTTTGATCTAGGCTCACAACCCATCCCTTGGTATTTTTTCCACTAGTAACACGATCCCGTAACATCTGAGCTTCCTGATCTGTCTGTTGAGCCTCTAGAACACGAGCAATCAACATGGGCCGTGAAACCACTGAAAATAAGGTCGCACCCTCCTTTGTCTCCTCGAGATACAAATCAAACTCCACAACCCCTGAAGCATGTCCCATTCTCGCACGACAACAGAAGCTAAGAAATCATGAGATCTCCTACTAAGTGCATCGGCTACAACATTAGCCTTCCCCAGATGATATTGAAGAACGAAATCATAGTCCTTCATAAACTCCATCCACCGTCGTTGGTGTAAGTTTAAATCATTTTGAGAAAATAAATACTTTAAACTCTTGTGATCAGAGAAAACTTCAAAATGCTCACCGTAAAGATAGTATCGCCATGCCTTCAAGGCAAAGACCACGGCTACAAACTCCAAGTCATGTGTCGGATAGTTCTGTTCATGAGTCTTCAACTGTCGAGATCCATAAGCCAAAACCTTACCCTCCTGTATTAGGACACACCCTAAACCATCATGCAACGCATCGCAATAAATTGTGTAACCTAAATCCTGCTCCGGAATAACCAACACTGGTGCATTGGTCAATCTCTTTTTCAGCTCCTGAAATGCTAACTCACAAGACTCACTCCAAACAAACTTGACTCCCTTTTGTGTATGGCAAGTCATCGAAGCGACCAGTTGAGAAAAGTCTTTCACGAATCGACGGTAATAGTATACCAAACCCAGAAAGCTATAAATCTCAAACATATTCTTCGGTCGTTCCCAACTCATTACTGTGTCAATATTTGAAGAGTCTACAGAAACTCTATCTCCCGACACCACATGTCCAAGAAACTTTGCCTCCAGCATTCAAAACTCGCACTTCTCAAATTTTACATACAAGCGATGCTCCCTTAAAAACTATAGAGCAATACGTAAATATTTTTCACGCATCTCTATCGATGGTAAATAGATAAGAATGTCGCTCACAAACACTACTACAAAACTGTCAAGATACTGATGGAATATGCGATTCATAAAAGATAGCTATAAAATTAATACTGCTAATCAATACCATGACCTTTTAAAAGAAGCAGAAAATAATATAGATTAACGAAAAATTAAACTTTAGTCTTTTGACCTTTTAGAACAAGAAAACAGGTTACTTGATTTTTTTATATTTTTAGTTAAGAAAGATTCAAAAAATAAATTAAAATTCAGATTACAAATTAGGCCTTAATAATAAAAGATGTTTGTTGTAGTTATGTGTTAATAAAGCATCTAACTTTTTTTTATATATACAACTAATTTTTTTAGTGAATTTTATTCAGTATTAGTTCAAATTAGTGTATTTTTAAAAAAAAAATAGTAATGAGAAATCAAAAATTAAAAAAATGTGACCAATAAATTTTAAAAAATGAGATAAGACAAAAAAAGCTAACTTAACATAGTTTTTAGTTTTTTGGATTTTTGTTACTTTTTTTTGTTTTTAGTTAATTTGGCTCAATTTTAGTCCAACGGACATATTTTTAAATTTTCTTCATAACGAGAAATTAAAAAGAATTAAATATTTAAATTAAGAAATTAAAAAAACAGAAAATATTCTAAAAAGTCATTATATTTTTTAGATTAAACATAAGAAATACGTTTTCAGTTTTTTTTTTTAAAGTAAAAACAAAGTATTCACTTGATTGTGTGCGCATTAAATGACGGCAAGACCTTCAAAATTTTGAGACATTATTTTTTTTTTTTTGGTGGTGTAGCATGAGATGAAATGAAATTAATTATTTATAAATTATAATTTATAATAAAAATTATAATTTATAATTAAATAATAATTATTATCAGTTGTAATAAATATTATGAATATTTAAAAAAATTATAATTTATAACAAAAATTAATAATAAAAAATTAAAAATTACTAACAATAACTTTACTAAATATATAAATTTTTAGCAAAAAGTTAAAACCTATTACAGTAGATTTGGCGACTTCTTTAGTCAAAGTTACTTGTAACTTCTAGCGAAGAAGTATGTTATTTGCACTTTTACCCAAATTTACTAATGTTAGAGAATATGCAAATATATAAACATCATACCATATCATCTATTCATTTTTATATTGATATATAAAACAAAACCTTATACCTTCTTTTAACTCTCAAACTCCTGTCTTGAATTGCTCAGAATTTGTAGTTTTTTTTATATCTAAAATATGTGTCAAAATATAATTGGACAGTGATAAAACTTATCGAGTTTGATAAAGATCTGTGACATAATCTTAACGCTTATTCGGCTTCCTACGTTCAGGTTATCAAAGATAATCTGGCTACTTTTCATGATAACTATTCGGATGATCCTAATAATCAAAATTACCCTCGCCATTGGGTTATTTCGGTATGATACCCATTTTCCAAACAAGATCGTCCTCAAATCCAACAATAATTACTCTTTAGCTAATTCGTCTAATGACTAGTGAAAACGTAGTGATCAAGCTAAATAAAAAAATGTGTTGATAAGATGTCTCATTTTTATGTAATATTAGATTATCATTTTATGTTGAGTCTATTGTTTTATTGGCATGTATTGTCATATCATGTCTAGCTTTGTGACATGTCCAAATCTCCTTTATTAAAATAAAATACTTTATATCTTGATAGGTAACAGACAAAGCACTGTTCATCAAAAGGACTTGGGTGTGTTTCCTTATACAGCACATAAAAATAATCAAATCCAGATTCTAAACGACCCCACATAAGAAATGAAAGATGAGTAACCATGAAAGATCACAAAGAACAAATCCACAAGCACACGATGAGGTTTTTCTAGATCGGAATTAGAGCCAAAAGAACAAAAAAAGAAAAGAGGAGAGATTCGTAAGATTGATTTTTAAAAAAGAAAAGTGGAGAGATTCATAAGATTGATTCTTGTCAAAGAACTAATACGTAACATTCTTTGGGAGGTTGCGAATGACGTTACTCTTCATGCCGATCTTAGAGCGCATTGCCTCTACCCCCGATCGGTTCATCTCCTTCAACACCTTCATCCTCACCAACTGCTCCTTTGATTGCACGGTTGCCAATCCCATACTTCGATACCTGAGAATTAGAAGCATCACTTTCCAGTCACGATTGGATTCCTTATTTTTATTATCCCATTTTGCCGTTTTCTTTCGTTATTATTATTATTTTTCCATTTTATTTTTGGGAGTTAGGAAGAGAGCTGTTTGGCTAAATGGTAAAATCTTAATAGAAAATCATAGTAACTAGAATCATACAATTCACAATTCATTCATAGATCAACAAAAAATCAACGAGTGAATCTATTTTAGTACTGAATCTTACTATTACAGTCCAATTCACAAATCGGTTCCCAATTTATGATTCATTAGACTCTTGAAACTATTGGATCTATACTGGATCTGGAAGTTCCAAACCCCTTTTCACCTCTTTTCTTTTTTGAAGATCACATGATACAACTTAAAAGAGTGTTGAATGTGAAAATAACTAATACCCATGATGCACTATTGTATAATATTGTAAAATTAATTTGTTTTATTTTCTTTTATATATACAACTTCAAACTAATTTGTTTTATTTTATTTTATATATATGTGTGTATATATAGATGAATTATTTATCATCGTTCTTTATAACAGATGTTAATTCTTAAGAATCTTGAATTGATTTGATTCACTATTGCAACTGTACGATTTTGATTCAAAACAGGATTCTCGATTTAACAATTATGGAAACAAGGATGTTTCTAAATGCTTTTCTTTTAGAGAGGCCCCTAATGAAGAGAGATTAGACTTGAACCTTGAGGCCAGTGCAGCAGTGATGGCAATGCCATTTGTAGGGGATGGACGTGGCTTTTGGCGGTAATAGCGCAAGTATTCTCGAGACCCAAGCATTTTGGTGGATGTTCCATCATCAGTTCTCCGGGTTATTATCAGCTCAGATCCTCCACTTCCAAGTTCAACAGTATTGCTGATGTCATTGGATGCAACCAGCTGCTTCCCATCTGTGTCCACATAACTATAACAGACGAAACAACCCACCATGTAAATAAAAATTAAAAATAACTAATGGTTATCATGAAGATCCTACACTAATGAGAGATGCTATAGATGAAATCAGTATTGAAAACCAAATTACTCAAACAGAAAATATATCAAGAGAAAAAAAAAACAATAACAAAAAGTGATACCTGCTGCTATAATCATAAAATTCTTCTAAATCTGCGTCCTCTTCATCCCCACCATCACCGTAATGAACTTTGCAATGACTTTTGGCTGCCATATGTTTTCTGACTGCTTCCAAGCTGTTGAAAGGATGGCACCTTTCATTGCAGTACAAACACATGAAATCCCTTTTAACCTGAAGAACACGACAGTGAAGTAGGATGTGTAGATAGACTTTCATTACATTAAGACAAATAATCTCATTAAATATGAATAAAAAGGATCTCACGCTGAGAAAGTACAATAAAACAAACTTTTCACCTTGAGGCCGAGATAAGTAAGAAGGCCTTCTGGATCTTTAAGATACTCCACATCAGGTATGAAGAATCCATGCTGCTTGTGCATGTGAACCATACAGCTCTCTAGTGTGTCATGCTGTAAATCACACATAAAGCAGCATGATGGATTCAATTCATATTCATCATCATCATCATCCATATGAACATTGGTGGCATGCTCATTTATACTCAAATGAGACACGGAATCTGTAGCTTCATCAAGCACGGCTTCCTCTGAGTCGACCTCCTCCCACTCATCAGTTTCTTCACTATCTTTATCATCTTGCTCTCTTTGTTGGGGAAGCTTATTTTGAGCACGGGGCAGGAGTGGCTTGATTATTACACTCTTATCATCTGGAAGACTCATTCCTTGGGAAGCCCGCATTGCATGACTTCGTGATTTTAGGTGCTGAGCATGAGCCTTTGGACTTCTGTATCCTTTGCTGCAAAGACCACAACTATAGAGCATCGGAGTTTCAGTAGACTTATTTTTCTCTTCAGAAAGTGCAGACTGTCTAGCAAGAAAGAGTGGTTCTGTAACCCCCGGAACTCCAGAAACCTGATTTACAACACATAAAACCAAAATGGAGAGTTGAATTGTGTAATTTGAGGAGAAATGTTTCTTCATCCTCCACCTGTCCTCCACACAAAATAACCAAGTATGATTTTCATATGGTACTCAGTCACATCCCTAAAAAGGAATCAACGCTAATCCTTTCCCAATCATCTTTCCACTGCCACGTTACATGGCCTTGGGTACAGAGTACCAAATGAGTTTGTGTCCAAACAGGCCTCCCTTAGCACAAAATCATAAGATATAAGCATATATCCAAAAGTAAGGTCTAGCAACTAGGAAAAGTCATTAACATTTAAAGGTATTGCATTTTGTATAATAGTTTGAGATAAGATTGTTGTAAATTACTGGTAAATGTACATGAAAGTAAATTGAATTTAGGAGTAAAAAGGGGCTTTTATGTTCCATCCATGTGAACATCTAAAAATTCTTTACCATAAAAGTGAGTTTCTTCTTCAAACGTCGTCTAATAAAAAACTTAAAAGATGTACATGTTTATTTGAGAGCGGGGTTAAACAAATATCTCATAGTCTTACCCTTGTCGTATGGGGTGACACATATATTGGAGGAAATAGAACATTCCATGTTCCACATTTCCTATGCCTCTCTTTGTTCAACTTAACTTGGTAAAAGGAAATACTTAGTAGCTATGAAAAATGTCAAAAAAGCTTAATTTCATAAGTGAAAAAGTTACCACCCATTAGAAGCACAAATCCAATTATTGTCCATCTGCTTAGCCCTTTGACCAAAGAAGCACACACTTCTACAAAGGAAGCAAGCTATGTCAAATACTCGAGTCAGACACAACACTCCTTGGACACTCCTAAATTCGTATTTAACACTTTTAACATATGTATTAATTAAAAAAATTAAATATATAATGTTCTATACTTTTTTTACAGTTGCTGAACAGTTCAATGACATTTCTTAAACTCTCTGTACACGTCCTATATGATAAATTTCTTCATAGTAAGAATGCTTTTCATTATTCGAAATATAAATTATGCACATTACATATATTTTGAACATTTATAAGATGAAATACAGGATTTTTAATTGTATTAGTAGTATGTTATAAATTTTCAATTGCCAATGAATAAATTATTGGATTAGTTGAGAATTAGTCCTACTTTGAGACCTTATAAGAGGATTAGTTTCACCAAATTTGTTTGATTAATTTTAGCCCCATTCTATAAAAAGATAATTTATTAGCTCCAAATTTAATATTTATATGTAAGGTAACTTTATTTTCTTTTTATCCCTTACAAATTAGCTTCATATTTGGATACTCTTTTTGACAAGTATAATTATCGTTGTATCAATACAGTAATAGAATATTGTTTTTGTTTTGATAGCCTTTTCTGCATAGCAACAATCTATTAAAGAATTTTATTACTTTTTTTAAATCGTTGGAATATGTTGCTAACCTATTATATAATTACCGATAAAATTATTAGTTCATCCTATATAAAATGTTATTAATTTAAATATCATTAACCGTGTCACTATTTTAGTGTTAATTCAGTTAACGATAAATTCATCAGTCTGTAATATTGTGTAAAAATTATCATTTTTTAATTAAATATTCTAAATGATATTTTTATCACTATTTTAGATTTAAGAGAATTTCAAAATGATGAGAGCTTGTAACATTAGGAATTCTACGAGATTTTAGGCTTTTGTTGACAATTTGGGATAAATTTTTACTGCCATTTTGAAAAAAGTGTAGAGATTAAAATAGGTCCAAGTAATAGGGAAAGCATTAATTAAGAACAATTTGGGAATAAAAAAAACTAATGAGAATAAACTTATTAAAACATATTATGCGGGACTAATTCTTGCATCGTTAGACATAATAGGACTAATGCCAAAATTACTACAAATTATTTACATACTCAACATATAATAAATATATAAAATATAAGTTTTAAATGTTTCCAGATGTGTCGTGCCCTTCAGTTTTTGAAAATTAACATGTCGGCGTATCCGTGTCTTGTCACGGGTTCGTGTCCATACTACGTAGCCCCTGACCAACTTTCAACCCTTAAAAACCTCAAGCGCACAAGCGTTGCCATTGCCTTCCCACTCAAAAACAAATTGCACACTACTTTTCTTCTTTTCTTTTCTTTTCTTTTCCTTTTGATAAGTGAAAAATGAACCTTCTTATTCTATATTTTTTTCCTAGTACTATCCCAGATCAGATTGCTACTACAGGCAGTGATACCATCTTTCAATTTAGTATTGGCAAATAGAAGTACCACCATAGCTCACTCATATTAACACCAACAAAAGAAACCTAACTCCCCAGCAGAACCCATTCTCAAGTCACAAGTAATGGTTCAGATGCACTATAGACATAGAAGGTGGAGTCCAATCCCTTGGCTACAAATTTCTTATTATGTTGACGAATGTCACAAGAAAATTGTATGTTGAAAAAAATGGTAAGCGTGAAAGCCAACATCCGATATCCAAAACCAAAAAGAACCAAAAAAAAAATAAAAGTGAAAGCCAAAACAATAAAAATCGTATTAAACTTTGAAACATACATCATATTTCATGAGCAACTACCAAAAGACCACATTCACTTCAGAAATTCCAAACGCCATTTTTTTCATTTTTTGAAATGAAGATAACGCCAAGATTTTGTAGAATCGTAACAAATAGTTTATTCTTGGACAGTTCCCAAACCATGCACATACATGCGACTATACCAATGCATGTATTGATAACATCAGTGACCTTAGCAGCCTCCAAATTGGTTAACACTAGAACAGTTTATTTCATTAAAATAATAAACATAAGCAATAAATTTATCTTTCCATCTTGTTAAACTATTGTTCTGAATAGCTACCACTCTACCTCTTACAACTATGGTCCATTAGCTGATCTTCTCATCCCAAAGGAATGCCACTTACCACAGAGATAGATAGAGAGAGAGAGAGAGAGAGAGAGAGAGAGAGAGAGAGAGAGAGACCCCGCTATGTCTAATCACTAATTCCATATGCATGGCCACTTTGGAAACTATGATTGTCACAATTACCACCAATTTGGTAAGGACATGCTCAAAACACAATAGGATTGAGCAACGCCGAATTGAAAATAACAAACAGAATGGGAGCGTGCACAACTGATATTTCCAAATAGCTTGGAGCAAGAAAACTAAGAGAATAGCCATAATTACAGTGGAAGGGTGATGATAAACATGCATTTCTTATAAAGGTGCAATGCTATAAGCTAGTACTGTCATGGAAACAAGCAAGATATTCAATCTAAAAGTACAGCTTCACCCCAAACTGCTATGCAGGGAAAGAGGGTCCATCTAGTTCTCATGTAAACAGCCAAAACGATATTTAATCGTAATAAACTTAGAAACATACTTCATACTTCATGCACAAACTATAAATTATTATCTTATGGTGGTATTATTTTTAATTGAGGTATAGTTGACCCCATTAGAAAATTATAATTGACCCCATGAGAATATAAAAACATTATAAATTATCTCAAACACATCGCACTAAATTATTTCTCTCAGTATTTATATTTCAAACAATGATGGTATATTCTTAGTTCTTAAAAGGCCACAACAGAAAGTTTCACAAGCTATAAATTTATGCCTTATTTGGCAACTTGGCATTAAATCAGAATTTTTGCTTAAAGTCGCTTTAAGTCAAATAAGCTAAAAGTTTTTTTGGTGAAACAAATGGGTGATTTTAAACCAAAAAACAATAGCTTAAAAGCATAGCTTAAAGTGGCTTTAAGCTAAAAGATTTTTAAGTCAAAAAAAGTCTATAAATTTTTAAGTTTTATTTTTACATAATTTTATATTCAGTATAAATCTTGTTTAATAGATTTTGACGAATAAATTTTAAAAATATAATTTTTATAAAAAGCGAATGTGTATAATAAAAGTTATGATATTTTTAAAAAATATATAAAATTATTTTATGTAAAAAAAACTAAAAGGCTAAAAGGCTCAAAGGTTTTCGGTTCCCGAGCGAGACTTTTTAGCTTTTTGTTTTAAGGCAAAAAGCAAAAAACAGGCTTTAAGCCTTTTGTCAAACAAATACTTAATTATATCACTATCATTGAACTATTCTACACAATTATAGATATGTAACTTTAAGAGCTTAAAAATCATTTTACAGAATTGAATACAAAGTTACTTATTTATATAGTCTAGTTCAATAATTGATTTGTCACATATATTAAAAATAATATTTTTGATATAATTAATATCTAATTTATTATATATTGATTTTAAAATATAAAATTCCGTCGAATACAATTGTAGAAGTTTATGTATACTTTTTCTTGTCAAAACAATAGTATGATTTTATTCAAAAAAATATTTTACTTATTAATTGAAACTTTTAATTTAATTGTGTTATACTGATTATAGATGATTAAGTATTATTTACTACAAAAATTATTATCTTATAATTTTTAAATGATCCCATCAACAAAAATTCCTAGAGTCGCCACTACTCCTCAACTCATTTTCTCCCGCATCTACGCACCCATATCTTTTTTTGAATTTTTTTGAGTTCATGTATCCTTAATTTAGAGGTCTAACGTGTATGAGACTTAGATATACGCTCATACCCGACACTTATACCTAAGTCTGTGTAACATATATAGTGCAACATAAGTGCATATATATATATATATATATATATATATAGAGAGAGAGAGAGAGAGAGTGATATTGCTATGTCTAATCACTAATGCTATATGCACAACCACTTTGGATGCAACAAACAATTACCACCAATTTGATGAGGACGTGCTAAAAAGACTCTAGGATTGAAAATTGCAGAATTGAAAATAACCAAGAGAGAATTAGAGTGTCCACACTGAAATTCCCAAATTGCCCTAAGCCTGAAGCAAGAAAGCCAAGAGGAGCCATAATTAGTTTGAACGGTGATAATAAACATGATGTTTCTTATAAAGGTCCAATGTTGATAAGCTAGTACTGCCATGTCAACCAGCAAGATATTCAATCAAAAAGTACAAGCTCACCCCATCCATTTAGTTCTCAAGGAGGAAATGTAAAGAAGTTGGACTTTGAGTAGTCTTTCTCGATCAATGGCTATCGAGAGGCTGGTGCAAGAAGGAAATTGTTCTACTAAATGCAAAGAAGAGACATGATTTTCTCCTCAAGCAACCACAAACAATCATAATGAACATTAGGGCTTCGTTCAGATGACGGCAAAGGAAAGAAAAAAGGAAAAAATAATTGTTATATTTTCCCAGGTGCGTGTTCAGTTGTTACAGAAAAATATAGGACCCTCGATAACAATTTTCCTGTGAAAAACCTTTTTCCACAAAACAGACCATGTGAAGTATAGGATAATGCATCACACGAAAGTTGAAAAAAAAAATCAACTAACTTTTCTGCAAACTAAACAGGTAACACAAATTAATTCTTTCATATTTTTCTTTTCATTTCTTTTCCTTCGCTTTTCTCGTGAATCACTTTCTAACAACAGAACAAAACCTGGGGAAAAGTTTTCTAGAACTATTTTGGTCAAGAGGCTTGATACTTCAGAAGAATAAACCCAATTAATTCACAAACTTTATCTCCAATCTCCCAAACAAAATAATTTCACAAAAAAAAAAAATTGCTTTTTGACACCAGGTCACTGGTGGCAGCTTCTCAAAGTCCCATAGGCAATGAAGCTCATGCATCAGCAATACTACTACTCTATCTAAAACTGCTTTCCTGGGCTGTCATACAAAAGAAGGGAATTGCTGTTGGATTGGGACAATATGTTACGAGGTAAACAACAAGGCTCTGTCCCTTTGTTCTAATAGAAAGATCAAAGGGTCAAAAAAGAAAAAGAAGTTCCCCACCAAACTAAGAGTTCATTTCTGAAAAAAGGAAGAATAAAACTTCTCTTGAAGACTTCATTTTCATCGGATACACTATAACTTCAAAAGAGAGGCTACTGAAGATGCATATAATGATACAAAATGCCCCAAACTAACCAAATCTTTTTCTTTAGAAAGAAAAAAACCACAGAAAACTCCCAAGGAATTATTCTATTCTTGAAAAGGAAAAAAATGGAAAAAAAGCGCAATGGATTTAATGGAAGAACAGCGAAGAGAAGCCAGAAAGGAACTCGTAAATGCTTCACGAACACAAATCCTATGAAATGTAGAAACGAGAGAGTTCGGATTGGATAATCTAATAGAATTATATCAGAAACGACAAACATGAACCGTCCCTGAAAACGAATCACTGTTTTTCATTTGATATTCTCCCTCTTTTGATTCCCATTTCCATCCCGGAAATCTCAGCTCAAATAAAAACAATGATCAATCAAACAATAAACGGGATGATGATAAGAACAGTATAACATGTGAATTTAACACTAATCATCAATAAAGTCGAAAGGAAAATCAACAGTCAACGCAAGAAAATTAGCAACCTTGCGTTTGAGATTGTAGCGGTGCCATTCCGACTTGTAATGGAGCTTCTGCTCAGATTCATCTTGAAATTCCTTGTTGCAGGCGTTGCAGCTTAACCCAGGCATATTCGCCCCCTCTTCTTCTTCTTCTTCTTCTTCTTCTTCTTGGATTTCTGATAAGAGATAGAGGAACCTAACTGGACGGTTTGAAGTAAAGGAAAGACGGAGATAAAATGAAGAACAAAAAATGGAATCGAGAGGGTATTTTAGGGTACCTGAAGACTTTTCAATGGGAACAGACGACGGAGAGGAACACCGAGAGAGAAAGAACACGACGGCTCCGGGTCGGTGAGTACCCTTTGTGATGAGTCGGCTTGTCATTATTAATAATAAATATTAAATTATAATAAACATGTTAAATTAAAAAATTTAAAGAGAAAGCAAAAAAACTTAAAACAGATATAAATTATTAAATTAAAATAAAATCAGATGAAAAAAAATGGCAAAATGATGATTTTTAAATTATTTGGATAATTTTTAAACTAAAACTAGTTATATAAAAAAAGGTATTTTACATATAAATAAATTTATATTCACTTTAAAAAAATACTGAGTGTCTCTCTTAGTAAAATAGTAATTTTTTTGTTAAGAAATAATTCATTTTGTTTCATACTTAACTTCAAATTTTAGGTGCTACGTATTTATGTGAAAAGCTCATGACCTTTAAAAATAAAATTAAGGAAAAAAATAGAAAGAGAGGCTCCTAAACATTGTTTTTAGAAATTTGGTTAATTATTAGTGAAAAAACTTAAAAATTAAAAATAATGGCAATGTTATTTTTAATGTAAGAAGTTTGTAGACATCATAATTTGACCAAATATAATTTTTTAAATTAAAAAAATATTTGATTACAACCAATACATAACACATATTACATCTTGATCAAAGTCGCTGAAAGATCAAGTAATAAACTTTTGAAACGAGATTTCTAAGAATTTTAGTAATTTTTTCCCAAATACATTATAATAGTAACTGTTAGGATTTAGATCTTACATTAGGTTGACAATTTGTTTGGAAAATAGTAATTAATCTTTTGTGATATTTTACTCAATGTAAAAAAAAAATTTAGTTGAATACTCTATGTTATAGATGAAAATTTTGAAGTGATTTGAAGTTTAAATACTTATACTGCAAGATTTGTTTAACGGATTGATAAAAAGATTGATAACTATTTGATACAGATTAATTACTGATCGATCGGTGAAAGAATGGATCGATTGATGAAAATATCGATTGATCAATCTGCACAATTACTGCAAACATCGAAAGACATATCGATGTATGTATAGATCAATACGGATCGATCACCGATCAATCAGTCTGTTTTGTAACGCCCCGGCATTTGGGAATGTTAAAACATACATACATGTATAATAAGAATTGTACTAGCAGATTTATTTATAATTAAATAAAGTACTACAATTAAAATTGTCAAAATTTTCTCACCGTCAATCATAAGACAATACTTATTACAGTCATCCATCAGAATGTTTGAAGGAAAAAGACAGAAAACTAACTAAAATTATAACGCAAAAGCGATAAAAGGAGAAAATTAAATCTTTCTTCATGCGGATCCAAAATCATGTTGCTCTTGGTAGTCGTCCTGTTCAGCAAAACTTTCTTGACTTTGAAATTCTTCTTCCTCATATGTGGCATAACACCATGAGCCAAAAGTCATAAGAAAACTCTAGAAAATCCTCTAATCAACTCATCACATAATCCAGCCAAATCAACAATCTGCAGTAAAAGTTTAACTTGCACTTAATAGTTTATATGGCAATTAAATAGACTTATCTAAATTTTCATAGAATATGATAATTAATGCTATGCATGAGACCAAATTCGACTCCTGACTACAACCAATAGAACTCCACACCAGGAATCCAAAGAGTAGACTTATTGGACAACTTGAACTCTAAAGCCATCAGCAGACCTCATTGTGAAAGATAACCACTTCGCTCGATTATCTACCATAACTGTTTTATACAAACACAACGGTGTGGGGTCCAGTGCCAACTATAGGCCTTATCTGGCAGTGCCCACCTTAAGAAATCTTGATACTTTAGCCAGGTTCAACCCAAAGTCTAAGGATATAGAGAAAAGCTAGAGACATACCCCTGGTGTCTAATCGGGCTTCACTCTCCAAAATTACAAAATTTACACCAAGGACGCACCTAGGGTGTTTAACGGGAAAATATTCAAAAATCTTACAAATTTTAGTCACTAAGAACGTTCGAAGCGAAGAAATAAAGGTAAAACTAACTCCAAAGTGACATACCCACTAACAATGTTCAGGTACAACTCGCAATGCATGAGGTACGACTCGTATGACCCATGATATTCCAAGTTGTAACTACTACAATGTTTATGGTACAACCAATTTAAGGCATAAAGTACAACCATTTTAAGCATGAGGTGCAACTACTTTTAATATGATGTACAATTATTTTTTGAACATAATACAATTAATTTGAAGTATAAAGTACGACCACTATTACAGGGTATAACTATCATTCTATCCTAGGTACAACCATCATGATGCCTAACCAATTAAAAACATAGTTTAAATATAAGAGAATTTTTCTCAAAATTCAGCACTTTTAACCTAATTTGCATCATATTTGGAATACTAAATCAACTTCAAACTTTTTAATTTTTGGATATGTTATAGGTTAAGTAGTTCCATAAAATTTCCATGAATGACATTTGGTGAGGTTCTTAAGAAAATATTCAAGATTTTTCCATCCTAAGGAAAGGTGTCAGAATAGCCTTAAAAACTCCGAAGCGATAATTTTCAGCAACAAACACAGAGTGTTTAAAAATTATTTGGGGGATCAAACAGAGTCTAAGAGACATGATTTTTGGATAGCATTTAGATTAAAATGTCCCTAATATTTCTCATGAAGAACACTTTTTGGATTAGCCATTAAAAATGTAAGTTTTGGATCTTACAAAAGGTTGGATATAATAGATCTTAAATTACTTAATGGTGACCACAACTTGCAGAGGTGTTTTGACAACCAAATCTCAACAAAAGAGGTCATCTTTTGTGGACAAATAGATAAATATGTTATCTACAACTTTCATAAAGAGACTAAGACTTAGATTATATTTTAAAATAGGATTTTTGCCTCCGCAATGAGGACCGGTACGGATTTTGACACGTTTTGGTATAGAAATCACATATTGATTTTTACAAGCCCAAATCAATTCAAATTAGTTTTAAATGAAATCTAACTTCAAGATCTAACTCTTGGCACAAAAATCAACATTGGGTGATTTTTCTATAATTATTTATAAATTTTCAAAATTAAGGCCAGTATGCAACAAAATTAGAACGAAAATGAATTTCAAGATTTAACTTTTACCCCTTCTTGCATAGCTTAGATTTAACTTTATTTTTGACATTTAACATGTATAACTTATAAAATAAGAATTCCAGCAAGTATTTCTAACAAATTAAACAAAGTCTCTTATCAAATAGATCATATAAAATCACAATTTGAAAGAACAACCCATAACAATCCCTAATCTTGCTTTAAACTTATTTTCTCTTACTTTCTTGATATAGGATCCTTATTTTATCTCTTAGATTGATAGATTTGGATTTAGATTTGAGTAGGAAAAGAGAATTTTAAAGAGTTTAAGTTAACTTCAAGATCAATCTAGGCTTTGATTTGATAAGACCTTGAACTTAGCTTTAATGGAGTTCCTTCCTTCTTCTTTCTTACTCCTTCTTCCTCACTTCTCTCTCAAGAACACTTAGAGAATAACAAATTCTAATTGTGACTCTCCCAATTCCTCCCTCTTGGCCAAAAATTATAAGGAAAATGGGGTATCTTAAATAGAGCTTTAAGTTGGTGGAGTATGTAAGGTTGGAGGGGGGGTTATGAGTATGTGAGATTATGAGCATTGATGTGAGATTATGAACCTTGATGAGATGAATTAAGTTATTATATATATATATATATATATATATATATATAGATTAATGTAAGACATTATGAGTATGAAGTTATGCATTTTGAGAGTGATGGCGAGTTTTATGAGGGTTTTATGGTAATTTTTTATGGTGTATTTTATGATAAGTTTTAGGATGAGTTTTAAATAAGGTTGGAATTTGAGTGTATAGAAAAAGTAATAAGAGAGAGAGGGAATTTGACAGGTGTGGAATTTATGATTTTATTATTTTGCGGTATTTAAGTAATTTTTTTGGATTAAAGGAATTGCTCTTCTATTTTAGGATTTTCATTTTGGGATTCAATTCTAGGGTGTAGCTTTTTTTTAAATTTATTTGCGACATGTCTCTATATTTTTTTTGCTATACTAATCACGAGGTTCAAAAGTCAGGTCTTACATGTTTTGTGTGACTGCTTTAAACTTTTGTTAGGGTTTGTGCAGCTGCGATTTTTTATGATTCTCTCCCTCCAGTGGTTGAGTGCTTTCAAGAACAAGATTTTATGAAATTATTATTTACATACGGCTTAATGATTGGATAGATTCACGAGTTCCAGAAGATTGTCAAGTATCAAATTCACAACCTTTACACCAGCTTCTGATGTATCATAAGTGAATTTTCAAGATTCAAAATTCGAAGTGGATTCTGTTAGTAATTAAGTATGGTTTGATAAACATAGATTCGATAAGAGTAAGTTACATTCGTAAGATGTTGATTCAACTTGGTATTATAAGAACTCTTGTAACTTAAATTTATTAGTGCTTGATTTACTTGAATTTGAATTTGTTTCGTGGTTTTTTACCTGACTTTAGGTTTTACACATTAAACTCATGTGTCCTTGTGGTGGTTGTGTTTTATTCTTTTGCTTTATTAGTTTTGATACATCGATTAGTGCAAATTAAATCATAAAACGGGATTATTTTAATAATAATTTGCATGATCAAAACGAACTTGTGTGACCCGAACAACCTGAAATTAACATGAACATAACGAAACAGTAAAGCTTATAGGTTCCAATCTCAAAACAAAATTACTGAGACAACCTATGAGTTTTGCTAACTTCACTACCTTTTCGTAAGTAAATAATAGACCCAGAATCAAAGCCCAAAAATAAAGTTTGGCATTTTTTCTCAAAATTTTGACTTTTTGGTAATTGTTAAAATAATATTTTTAACCAATGATGAATATATGGTATTTTACTAAAATCAAAAGTTTTGTTTGGCACAATAGAAATTCTACTGGCTTAACTTGACACGTGACCTTCTTGCATCCAAATACAATGACACGTAATTCATACGTATTAATGCATGCTTCCTTCTTACACTTATATAAGGAGATTAAAGCCCATTTAGACACCATATTTGTAAATTTGCAGAAAACCCATTTCAAGGGAGAAAGGAAAACAAATTGTTGTTGTTGTATGAGAAGAGAAGAGGTAGACACCATTAGAGAAAAAAGGGAGAAAGAGGCATCACTGGAGGAGAATAGAGGGAGAGAAGAAGAGATAAAACGACTAGTCAAAACGTTGAACTGCAGGAGGAAGAGTGAGGAAGGAAAGAAAAAAAGCTATATCACACAACTCTGCCACCAACCACCACCACAAACTGGACCACCTTTCAACTACGTAAACATTATGTCTCTTATTTCTTGTGCTTGTTTGGTATGCTAGATCGATCCTAACAAATGATATCATAGCCTTGTTGGAGGTTTTACAGCCCTATGCCTATATTTGCCCAGAAATACAGTTTGCCCAAATTTATTTTTGAGCATATATGTGTGCAGATCTAGTCGAGACATTTCCAACGATATATTATATGTCAAAAATAGAGTTGAAACGAGCTATATAGTTTCGTTTAAAGTATTTCAAAAATTGCAGTAAGCCAAACAATGCCTTCCTCTGATTTTCTTCAGCGGGGAAGATAACCCAGCTAGTGCCACGACATCGACCATGTCAGCACTACATCATCACCACATCAACAACCACTCAGCGCCACATCAACACCAACCAGAACCACATCAGCATAGCCAACTGCCACATCGTTCACCAGTTGCCACGTCGCCGCCACGTCATCCATTGTTAGCCAAGAATTTTTTTAGCATATCTTAGCGCATTTTAAGTCTGATTTGGACGGTTTTAGAGTCATTTTTAAGGCTTTTAGACATTTCAGATTCAACCGGGGTGTCTCTGTTTTATCCAAGTTTTCTCCAAAAATTTTGTTTGAATTATAAAACCACTTAGTGGAGATGAAAGATTCAACACTGAGGCTGATGATCAAATTAACGGCTTCTAAGTATGCAATCTAGAAGCTATGGATGGATGATATCCTTTATTGTAAGGATTTATATGGCCCCTTAATAATAAAGGAGCGAAGCCTACCGGAAAGACAGAAGCAAATTGGACAAGAATGAACCGAAAAACTATCAGTTTGATCGGACAATCGATCATCCATAGTGTTTTCATCACATTGCTCAAGAGATAAGCGCTTGTAGCCTCTAGACAAAGTTAGAGGCTATGGGCGCAGATTAGACGCACGCCCTTGTTATCGAGAATAAAGAAAGGAGCTGAGGGAGAAGTCGAGGCAGAAGTAGAGGTTTTAGAAGATCTCAAGAGCATAACAAGTCTATAGATTAGTCGAGATCTAGAATCAAATGTTATGAATGAGGCCAAGAGGATTGTTAGAACAAGGCAACCCAAGAGGGGGGATGAATTGGGTTTCTTTAGCAGAAAAAGAGATTAAATACTTTTTCTGAAAACCTTTTTTTTAAATATTGTCAGACAACTATATATGCAAATGTGAAATCAAGCAAATATCAAAAGAAGAGGGATAGAAATAAAGAACCAGACACCAGCGATTTATAGTGGTTCGGCTTGATCTTAGCCTACGTCCACTGCTCAAGATCTCCCTTGAGTATTTTTACTATTTCAGAATACTTTCGGGCGTATTCAAAGCCTTTACAAGCTTCAAGAAGATTCTATAAAAATAAGCCTCTGTTTTTTCCTAATCTTTCTTGAACTCTTCCTTGATGAGTTTCTCTTGCTCACTCAAGGGTTAACAGGGTGACTTACCCTTGATTACAATAATG
>JAOTRH010000002.1:5281638-5293048 GCA_034768845.1 Heliamphora exappendiculata
AGAACCGAACCGAACCCTCACAGCATCCTTAATCTAGCATCATGCTCACCATTTGTCTCAGGAGAAGTGGACAGATGTTGTGAGGGAAAAGCAAACTGATCTGGAAGAGCGAGCGAAGTCCGGCGACCCTCCGGCGAGGCTCCGGCGAGGCCTGTTTGGTCGGCTTAAAGCCCTGGGGGCCTTACTGTACTCGGCTGAAGCAGATAGCCAGTCTGGAGGGGCGTTCGAAGGTCGGTGTCAAGGGTTTCTGGGCTTAATATGCCAACAGAGGTCGGAGGGTTCCTGGGTTGCCAACAGTGATTGGTGATAGTTTCTAGGGTGCCGACAATGGTCGGCGAGGGGTCCTGGAGTTCCGACGAGGGTCGACGTGAGGTTTAGAGAGCTAGGCGAGGGTCGGTGACGGGTTTAGGGTTTTAGACAAGAGTCGACGTGAGGTTTAGAGAGCTAGGCGATGGTCGTCGGTGGGTTTAGGGAGGCCGACGATGGTCGGCGGTGGGTTTAGGATTCAAACGAGTAGGTGTCGGCTGGTTAGGGTTCAGATGGTCGGCGGTACTTGTTGTTTTGCAGGTGGCGGCTAAGGTTTTGGGAGGCTAGGCTTAGGGTTTCATGGAGAAAAGTGTATCTCACCAAAGTAGACCTACACCCATATTTATTAAGAAAAAAAAGATTACAATAACTACTGTAGGTATACCCACATAAAACCACGTACTATAATATATATAAATATATTAACCCTTACTACTTAACAAAATTGATTGGGGACCACGGAATTGAGATGCACAAAAGTAATCAAAAGGGGTGGCTGAAGAGTTGACACAGCGCAAATTTCAAAAGAGTGGCAAGCATGGGACCAATTGTGAGCTTCAATAAAATTCAGATATTGGAGAACTTGTTGAAGCCAAAGGAAAGTGTACCTGCCGATAATAAGAGACTCGTCACTGGAAACTCTCTATCATTCTACGTGTGGTCATCTAGGGCTCTCCCTCCTTCCCTCGATGGGATCAATAGCTAGCTCCAATAAAATCTAGAGATCAAAGCACTCCGTTAGAGCCAAAGGAAAGAATGCCGATTACTGATAAAAGACCCATCAGCCAAAACTCTCTATTATTCTACGTTTGGTCGTTTAGGATTATCCCTCCCTCTGACAGTATGTCTCCCTAATGGAAATGGACGTGTCCATGCTTCATAGATATTGAAAACACCGTTTCTCTTACTTGACTACTTATATATTGGATGAATGACTAACGATGAATAAATTGGGGCATGTTATAGTTTGAATCACTCGAACATCTCAATCACACTGGAACAACTTGAGTTATTTCAAAACCACAAAAAGTCTCAAGTATAAACTTCTTTTTGAGCTCAACACAAGTTATACTGGAAAAGGGAAAATATATCAAAAAAGTTAAGACTGTTCTATCCCCCCCTCAAGATGGATGCTTTCACATTCAACAGTGTAACCTTAGAAAGTATTTGTAAAGGGGAACAACCAAAAACCTACAGCAATTTGTTTGTGGAAAAAGATGGAAAACAGTAATATCCAAATTCCTAACCTAGTCTTCAAAACTATCGCTAGTGCATATGTCCTACATAATATGCTTCCCATTTAACTATACAAAAGATTTGAGTCGTGCTCAATTAAAAATAAAAAAAAAGTATTGAGTGCAATTTTGAATTTTCCCAATAGTTAAAATTTTTGACTAGGCAGTATAAAACTGAGCAAGTGGTCCCCAAGTGGACAAATTAGTAACCATTTACTCACGATCACTGTTTACTAGTTCAAAATATTTCAGAAAAAACAAATACAACATTTTCAGATACACAATTTCTGGGAGCAAGTCCAACGATGAAAGGTTCTCAACCTTTTGGTTTAAAGGTCCAAGCATGAGGTTAGTAAGGATACTCCATTTGGAAACGTTAAAGAAAACGATGGTTATCATATAACAGATCAACTTTCAAATCAAAATAATTTCAAGATGAAGAAAATGATTATGACATCTAGGAAGCCTTTGACAAAATATGATTCAGAGACCTACTGAGCTGAAACAAGCATATCCATAGACGTTAATATATATTATTATATATGAAAGGGGAACACCAATTGGTGTCTCCACCAAATGAAAGTCTGCTGAGTGGGTTTGATGCTCGGTATTAATAAAAACAAGATGGGAAGGAGCCCAGCAATTTTGGCTCCTCTTTGTCGGGATAAAGTAACGAAATATGGTAGGAATTGGGAAAATACTAGATATGTATAAAAAAGGAATGTGGAAAAAAGTTAAAACGAAAGAGTGGTGTCGAATATCCTGATAACTCTATTCCGCATTAAAAACAAGAGGGACTGATAAAACTATGCTACACCCACTTTAGTGGTTGATAGCTACCAGGGGAACAAGATAGTGGCCATCCAAATGGCAAAAGGAGAGAGCGTAATCAACTTCAACCTATGGGTGAAGTTGTCAAATAAGATCCAACTAAGTTAGCTAAGCGAGCCATACTTTGGATATCATTCGGAGCTAGGCCTGAATCTATTACTATTAAGGGCAGATTTAAGAATTCAAATCTCTTAAATTTAAAATAATTACTTTATTTCAGTTTTTTTCAAATTTAAAATAACTGCACACACATGTGCCACCCTTCTAGTCTAGAGTAAGCTTCTTGCAGGAAAAGAAAAATAAATCTTTTCTTTGCCTATATAAAAAGTGGCAACTCCACCGCTTTCTCCTCCTACCGTCCCATAATCAAATTACAAGTTTACCCTTTTATTATATAATATATGTACATGTTGTAATAACTATTGTTCACTATACTATTTTTTAATAGGGAAATAATTCTCACTCTTTCCTACAAATTCAATCTATTTTTTATCTTTTAGCATGTGAATTAACAAAATTATCTTTTAATGCAATACATTCTTAGAAAAAGCTAGGATAATTTTGTAAAGTTTAAAAGACAAAAAATAAATATTTATTTTTTACAAAAAGGGAGTTTGGTTATTATTATTATTAATAATTACGTAATCACATGCCATAACATTGTAGGTTAGAAAATAAAATATCATAATTAGGAATTTTTTATTTTGGCATGTTTTATTATTGTTAAATAAATTTTATAGTAAATAATATATTAAATATTGCAGGTCCTATAAAGAATAAAAATGAGATTCATATTTGACATTAGCACTTAAAAATTTTTCCTCCTATTTACAGACTAATCAAATTTTGTACATTCAATTTGTGTAATACACATAGCACGGCATCATCTAAATTGAATCAAAAAATAAGAATAACAATTATTATATTTAGTATTCTAAATAACTCCAATACGATGAATAATAAAATAGCTTATTGCATGTTATATTAAATGTTGTAGGTCTCACGAAGATTCATGTTCAATACCTACAATAAATGTAAGACACCGATGATATCGTTCTCCAAAGCACATGGACAATGGTAATGGAGGATATTGGTGATAATTATTTTTGGATAATTATTATATATAGTTTTAATTTTAACTTTATATTGTGATCATTTGCAATAATATAATGCCTGCTATCAAGTTTTTACGGTTAAATAAAATTAATTATATATTGGCAATTAATATTAAATTCTTGCAAGGTACATGCTTAACACTAGCTTACATAAGAATTGAGAAGTCCATGGTGTTTTCCACATATTGTTAATACCCCAAGTTATAATTTTATCATCTAGTTTTTTTCTTATCTACAATCAAAACTTTAATTTACAATTTTTCCCTTTGTCCTTTTCTCCTATAGTCTTGTATACAAATTATAATCTTGCCCTTTGATTATATAGCAACTATTTGTCCACCAAACCAGACATTTATTGAGTTTAAACCAAAAAAGATAGCAATTAGTTTCTCTAAAAAAATATTTGACAGGCCTTAGTATGTATATATAGATTTTTATGTTCAATATTGCATCAAATGTTGTGAGTCTTACAAAAAGTAAAAGAAGATTCATATTCAAAGCTTGGAATTGAATTTTTCATTCGATCTACACATCAACCAAGTTTTGACTATTCAAGTTGTTTGATATACCTCACATAACATTTGTCAAATTATGTAAAATAATAATATTCATTATTAAGATTTTCTATCTAAGCAATTTCAATACAATTAATCGTTGCATATATTTTTACTTTCAAACTTTTTTAAAGTATTTTTTACAAAATAAAAACTATTATAAATATTTTTACTAACTAAAATTAATTAGATATCAAAAACTGACCTTCAGCACGCGCTACGCACATGCAAGCCACTAGTTTTAATAAAAATAATAATATTATAATCAGAAAAGTACCCATTAGGATATAGCACAGTAAAGACTATTTTAGGCTTCAACAAAGGAAAATGACAAAACCCAAATTACGAACAAAAAATCTAGACATGATACCGAATGATTACATAATTTTCCTAGATTCGAGCAAAAAACAATAATAATATATATTCAAAGAGAGTGCTCAGATACAACCAAGTGGTTTTCAAATGTTAAATCCGTTGAAATATAGGAATAGATTAAAAATATATATTATCCATTTCAAGCATTAAAATCAAGAAGAGGCAATAAAACAAAGTGAATACATCCATTGAATAAAAAACCGTAATGAATAATAGAAGTTGAATGTAGAGCCATAACTTAGAGAAAGTGCATATCATACCTCAACAAACACCACATAAACCTTAACGCCTTATTTGGTACGCATGAATAAAATGGCGTTGGAATGGAATGAAGGTGAGAATAGAATGAAAGATGGAATGAAATGGAATGTTCAATCCTATTCTATTGTTTGGTTGCCAACATAAATTGACGTGCGAATTGAATAAATTTTTATCATTCCTATGTTATGGAATGTTAATTTAATGGAATGGTGTGAAATGCAAAAAAATTATCAAACTATCTCTTCATTTGTTTCAACAAAAAATATTTTCATTAGGTACATAAAATATAGAAAATACTTGTGTTTGGTTGCGATTTTGAAACTAATGATGTTAGTGGTCATGATTGTAACGATCCAAGTGGACTACAAGTCAATAACTTGAATAAAGAGCTCCAAGTTATTAATAGTAGCCTACAAATTTCTTTATATACAAAACTTAATTTCTATCTCCCACCAATGTGGAATGGGGTATCATAGTATCCCTCACTCAAATATGCAACGCTCTCGTCGCGTGGCTCAAATTCTTCCCCTAACTAGGATATAGATAGAAGCTCATTAAAGTGTACAAGGTATAAATCCTCGAGGCCTCTACAAAATTTACTATGACAATATATTATAAGTTTAAAGTCTAGAATAACTGAAAGTAATCATGCCCTCATTACTCTCCACTAAATTTTTCTCGCGCAACTCCATACTTCTGAATTTATGAAAAATAAATAAATCGTGAGTTAGACCACCCACCAAATCACCAACTACCATTGCTAACGGAATCAAGTATGTAGAAAAAGAATGTAAAAGCAGATAGAAATAATTTTCAAATATTTTATAAACATAAGAAAATTGAATTCAAAAAAAATCATAAAAATTAAGATGGATTCCTTTATAACAAAATAACAGAGTATTTGATGGCTAATTACAAAATAATCCGATTTTTAATGATTCGATAATCCAACTAACATAAACTCAAGTCGTAATGACTACGACCACATTAACCCGTGATAAGGTCCAAAACCACTTATAGACCAATGGTGAAGCTCCAATAAACTAAGTTATGTGCCAATATTAAACCTCCATTGGCTAGGATTCAAATCAAATCATAGTCAGACTAAAGTCATATCAGAATTAAACATATGGATCTTAATGAGTTTCAAAAGAATTTCATACTTTTCAAAACAAGCGATTTAACATAAATTCTAAAGAAAGATTTTGACAATCCTAGTTTCACAGTGGGGTAGTTTTTGGGCCCAATTGGCAACTAGCTTAAAAACTAATTTTTTTTCTTTTTTGCATTTTCAGCCAAAAAGCTAAATTTGATTCAAAGTAGATTGTTTGGTAATTTAACTTTTAAGCTAGCTTTTTCGAAGTTGGTTGTTTGAGTAAAAAACTAACTTTTTTGTTTTTTGTTCAAATTGGAGAATATTACCCTTCTACATATTTGATATATGTAGTTAGTAGCAGTAGTAAATAAGTTATGAATGAAAGATATTACTGTTTTTTAAAAGTAGTTAGAGCTTGAATATAATATTCTAAGAGTTAGTGTTCTGATTTGACTTTTTGACTTTTTAACTTTTTTGCTTTTTTGCTTTTCTATCTTTTTGCTAAACGTACCACATTACCTTTTTTTTCATTTTTAACCAAAAAGCTAAAAAGCTACAGTTGCCAAACGGGCCATTAGTATTGATGGAAGTGATGGTGGCATGGGGGCGATGGCGACGGCGGCGACAGCAATGGTAGTGGTAGTGGCAGTAGCGGTGGGGTGGGGTGGGGTGGGGTGGCAGCGGTGGTGGTGGGTAATGGTGGTGGTGTGTAGTGGTGGTTGTGTCGTGGCGGTGGAGTGGCAACGGAGGTGATGGTGGGGTGGTGGTGGCAGCGACAGTGGTGGTGAATTGGTGGCAGCCACAATGGTGGTGGGGTGGTGGCGATGGTGGAAGTGATGGTAGTGGCGGTGGCAATAACGGTGATGGTGTCGTGAGTAATTTGACTCCATGTCAAAACGGAATACCTATTGTGGAAAAGAATAGGTATTCCCACTTTAAAAATACATACCAAACATGGGAAAAGGAGCTTGAAGCTGGAACGGATTTAGTTGGAATGGAATATCCATTCCAGCCTATTCCTACGTACCAAACGAGCTCAAAATACATCATATCTTGCTATTAGACAAGAATTAGCGGTAACATCTACCTGGATTCCAAGTATTTTATCATCATTCCCAAACTCAACTAGGAGCTGCCTCAGCTTGGTCTCCACAACAGAATGGACAGGTGTGTCATAAATCCATTGGGAATTCACTGCCGGTCCTTTACTAATGTTTCTGCAACAAGTATTCATGCTTCATTCAGATTATTGGAAAATGAAATAATGACCAGACAGGGCATCAGGAAAGACTTACCCTTGTAAAACAGACTCGGCAAAGGGTCTCATGATGTCTAGGTAAACTATGCGAACATTCATTATAGATGAAAGGCCTGAATCCATGCGAATAAATGAATTAAGAAGGCACAAATCTTCAAAACAAAATGTTCAACAAATGGAGGGATTTATTGGAAACCTCTAAGCAGATTAAGGACCCGTGAAAATATAACGATGTCCCCAGGGAAAGCATCAACCTGGAAAGAAATTGCATTATTTCATTGGATATGGTCAACCAATTAGTGGGTTTTAAGGAACAAATCAATATAAGGGGATAGTATATGAACTTACAGGATTGAAACGTTTAATTTCTTTTTTGTTGAGTTTCATCTTTTCCTGCAAGACTTTCAGGTTTTTCGTTCTTTGTTGAGCCATGGATTTCATATTTTCCTTAACAAGCAAAAAAATTAGTATAATGTCTTAAAACAAAGATGATAGTTAGGGTGAGAAGCAGGCACGTATACGTACAAGAGCTTCACTTGCAGGTGTTGAATTACGGAAGAACACACTAGTAACCTCCATAGCCTGCTCTGGCAAGTCAAGGCGCAACCTAAGCCCCATTTCGGCAAAGGCAGACAAAAGTGCCACATGGTCGCCCTGCAAGCAAAAGTATCCTACTTATTCATCGTTAAAAATAACAGCTTGTAATAATCAAGAATTCAATATAACAGTAACAAATCATCTCGATGGTAAATTAATTGGATTATTTTTGTAAAGAAATTTTCGAATTCACAAAGAATCTCAGATTTAATAATCTACGAAGGCAAATTGCTAGACAATTTCTTTCACAAAAAGTATCCCAAATTCATTTATTCATGTTAACCTTAAATTGTTGACTATATTTGTATCTTATGCTAATTTATATCTTATGTAAACAAACTTAAAAGGAGCTTGACCAATGAGTGGCTTTCACCTCTACAAGCTCTTGCACTCCTCCTATTTCTCCTCCTATTTCTCTTTCTTATGACTTAGTTGGCCACACGGTCAGAAAGTCAATGCCATTTTCATAATTTCTATTGGAATAATAACTCCAGTCACTCCAATCCAAGCACCTGAGAATCAGCACTGGAAACTCCAAAAGATCATCCTGAAACATTTTGACAAGAAGTTCTATGCAAGAAAAACTTCTTGACACCAGCAATAACAGCACAGATCTCAGTGCTAAATGGCAGTAGTGGTGGCTTCAGAAGCAGAAATCTACGGGTCCTTATACTTCCAAAATGAAGCTTTTTAGAAACTTTCAAGGATGTAAACTACGAACGATAGTGGAGATGGCAGAAATCTAAAAAATAAAGAAGACATCCAAGTTTTAGATTCCATTCAAGGGGTTTACACTACTCCTTAAAGAGAATAAAACTATTTTTATGTGTTTGTTATGTGTTCAGACCTTATTAATGTCATGTCCGAGAATGCGAGTGCCAGAATTTGGCACCTTAGGAGCAATTAGGTAAGGACAACATGTCTACCAAATTAGTTCTCCATTTCAGCAGTTAAGCATAGGTTTACTCTGCTGTTCCTTATGAGAAGTTTGCAGTCTTTGTATTGCCCTTTAGTCACAAATTAGAGTTAAGCTATCTATAAAGTGCTTAGATTCCGTGCTTAATTGAGATTTTGAGAGTATGATAATCCCTGTATTAAGATCTTCATTTTGGGTTGTTTTAATTGTGAAGATGTGCAGGATTCCATGCTTGATTGAGATTTTAGAGTATGATATTCCCTGTTTTAAGACCTTCATTTGGGGTTGTTTTAATTGGGAAGGTGTGCAGGATGCTTCAGGATTGAACTGAGAGTAACACCTCTCTGGGATTCTCAGTAAGAATGAATTCACACTAAAACTAAGCAAAAATTTGAAAGAGAATTTTATTGATCAAAGTTATTCAATTGTCTCTAAAAAAACGTTTTACTTTGGAGAAACATAGATACTGTCCAACTAGAAAAAAGGATTTTATAAACTCTTGGTAGAGAAAGAATTCCTAAACTAAATGCTACAAAGAGGATAAGGCTTCTAAGTTCTAACCAAACAGCTTAGGAAGCAGGACAGTACTGAAAGAATAAAATTACAGAAATACCCTTGATCTAAAAATTATATGCCAATTGGGCAGCAGCTGAATTTGGTCACAAACCATTGTTTCAAATACAAACATCAACCTGTGAGTCATTTCAATAATACTTTGTGGAAGATGTTGAACCCAACTAGATTTCCCATATGCTTCCTGCCCTCAGATTTTTTAAGTAAGGTTATATCAGCAGAACTAAGATTACCAGATAGGATCTGATACTACCTCTGGCAGAATTTGAATATAAATTGTAGAGTCTCTACACCTACCAGCCACTTTCATTTTAATGTTGTCACTGTAATTAGGCCTAGTCAGGCCATTTAGCGTACCTTTTGTTTCCCAGGACGAAGACTAGTGTTGTGGCTGAAGGATTTGTGATACATACTTCCATAGATTTATGACAAAATCCAAAGCAAATTTTCTTCGACTAATGAAGACTATAACATAATGGTGTAATTTGAATCAACATAAAGGGCACAAGAATCCCATTGGTATTAGAAGTCAATACAAATCCAACAGCATTAATCAAAGCCAAAACAAAATATGAAACACAGGGTTATTAAACGCTTATTAAACGATAAAAGGGCTCTATGGGTTATGTGGTCCTATGTTACCCAGGAACGCAAATCGTTCTGATATGAGGGATGGGAATGGAATATGGCACGCCATACCCTAAATTGTGGTATGATATGGGTATGTTTCTATAGATTAAAATATTAGAATCTAATGTCAAGAAATAGGCATCCAGTAAAACAAAATATAATTTTTTCCATTATTCATTTGAAAACACATTTTAGGAAGCCTTATAACCAATTCTTTTACATTTTGTCTTGCCAAAGCTCCACCTTCTTTAGATTTCAGGAAATAAATAAGAAAAACTTAAAGAATTTCTTTGGACCACTATTGACATTTTATAAGGAAGGTGGACCATGGATTAGAACGTGTTTTCCAAAACGTAAATCACTAGGGTGTTAGGTAACATAGAGCTGGTCTTTCTGGTAACAAGATTAAAATATATCTTCAACAAATATCATGACATATTAGAAGATAATAAACATTGGCTTAAAAAGTGGACCATGTATTGGAACGTGCATTCCAAAACATAATAGCTAGGGTGTTAGGTAACATTAAAATATATCTTTGATAAATATCACGACATATTTAAAGACAATAAACTTTTTCTTAAAGGTTGAGTTGAGGAGCAGGGTTTTCCATTGTAAGAGACAAAATACGCAACGCTAGACTTGGAAAGCAATAGGGACCCAAAGAAAAATGAAGAAGGTACTTGTGATAAGAACAACTGAATGTAGGAAGAATACATACATAATTTTGCTTGGGGATGTTGGTTTGTGTTGAAACAATTCATTTTTCAATATATCAATGAGTTTCGATACAATTTGTTATGTTTAGTGAAGAAGTTTGATTGAGATTCCCCATCATGTCAGTTCCTCAGGAAACGTAAAAATTTAAGCCGTTACAAAGAAAAGGAAATAAATTGTGTTTCTTATCCGCAAGGGAGGCAATCCGAAGGTCATGCATTACTACATTAAGTTTCAAAAGCACAACAAATATTGTTGTAATTCTTGTTCCCCAATTTCAGAAAGCTGCATATTTAGCTTTTAAAACGTCCATAGTTGGCATGCACTTTCATGTCACAGATTTCACCAACTTGGTTATCACTAAGTTATCTCGCCCAGCTGCCACTGAGTTGCCCTCGAGTAGTTCACTTCACTGTTAAGTATTTTCCCAACTCTTCAAGTTGCATTTCTTTTAAGAACTTAGCTTCTAGGGACCTCCTATGTCATGCACCCAAAGAGCCTTCAATATTTCCCTTCCAAGGACAGATTGAAGAAGACCTCTACAGCACATTGCATTTCTACTGATATGCATCCTTTCAGTGAGTTTCCAAATTAAACTATTTCAAGAAGAATGATTGTTCTTGATCAAGAGAAGACAGCACGCATCAGGTCTCCCCTCTCTCCTCCTCTTCTCTCCTTGTTTGCTTCTTCCTCCTCCTCTCCTTCCGATTCTCCTTACTCGATTCGGACATTTCCATTTCCATCTCTCCCTCACAGCTCGTCATCATCAGCAACATCGTGCAACAATCCCATTTTTCTTTCCTCCTTGTCACCCAAATCAGATTCAGTCATCTTGCATCATGATGATGATCAAAAAAAGTCTCCCGCCGTCATGTTTTGGGATGACGGATGCTGAATGATGATGATGAGTTTGGGATGGAGATGAAGAAGAGAAGGAGGAGGAGGA
>JAOTRH010000002.1:5293148-5341771 GCA_034768845.1 Heliamphora exappendiculata
CTCTGTCTCCCCTCCTTCCTATCCTCCCTCTCTCTCCCTCTCAATTTCAGCCCAACTATTATCATTTCTTCTCAACATGTGTACCTAAATTGAACTTCTATATTCCCAATGTTCTTTGAAAGAAAGCAACTACTTCTCTCTAGTTTTAATGGCAGTTCTGCATCAGATAATGATTATGTTGGATCTATGAATTTCCCAAAAACAAAATGGGCATAAAGTCGTATAAAAAAAGTATTTAACCATGTTGGACACACATCTAGGTATGGGTATAAAATGTATGTCCAACATATATGATATGACATGCTCAAGCAAACATGTAGTATCATCCATAAAACTCTCTTATTACGCTCCTTTTCTTCACATATTGCTTCAAAACTACTAAGAGTGCCCATGTTGAACACCCTACCAAGCTCATTACCCGATGGTAAGCCCCATTAACAAAGTGTTAAATGCTCCGTGTTACATATAACAAGAAGAAGAACATCACCAAATCTGGATATTTAGCTATGTCCATGTGGCAACCCTAAACACATATGTAATGTAGAAAGGACACTTGACCATGGGAAAAAGACATTATGAAAATATCAATATTTAGTCGTGTTCATGTGACAGACCAGAAACATGTAGGTGACTCCATCCATATAGGGTTATATTTGATATTAATATTTAAGCACAAGGGAAAAGCCATTATCAGTGAGGGTAATTCCCTCCCTCCCTCTCTCACTCTTTCATGATCTTATGAAATTCAACAGTTCAATACGAACGGTTAATGCTCATCAACGAAGTGCCAGAAACAGGGGAAAATATGAAACCAGAGAGTGAGAAGAAGCTGCCCAAAAAGAAATGTAGATTAATACATGAGAAAGCATTAGCCGAACCACTCAAATATTAGAGCTGAGAGACTGAGAACTAGTTACCCAACAGGAATGCATCAAGTAATATGCAAAAAAGAATTACTTGACCGTCTCAACAACCCAAAAGAGCTCAAAGAAACAAGGCCATTTATGGTGTCCTTAAATTTCATGGTTATATCATATGAAAATTATTAAAATGATTTTACATGAAAACTTAAAGACGATGGGACATACCTCAGCGGATGCCAAAAACATTTTTGCTAGAGCTTGTTTCATAGGGCTTGATATTGACTTTGTAAGGCCAAAGTCTAGCAAAATTGGACAATGTGGAGCTTCCTTGCTCACAAGAAAATTTCCTGCAGAAAATAAAGCGAGAAAGAATTCAACAGAGAAGAAATATTTGAGAACAAACAGCACGAACAATTAGAAATAACTTGTGGCGGCAATTATGACTTGCATCAGGAAGACCCAAATAGAATTTGGTCATTCGGTTAGAGTGGTGGGAGAGGGAGAGAGAGAGCGATGAAGGAATGGAGAAGTACCAGGATGAGGGTCACCATTGAAAAATCCATCGACATAAATTTGGTGGGCATAAGCACGTGTAATCTCTTCAACAAGCTTTTGTTTGTCAACACCTAAAGCTTCCAGTGACTCAAAATCATTCAAACGAACCCCATCCATATACTCTAAAATGAGGACCTTTTCAGTTGACTGCCAGTGCAAGTAATAAAAACGGTAAGATACATGAAAAGGTAAGTCAACAAGTTTCATCGCATTGAAGAATGAATCCAATTACCAACAAATATAAAATAATGGCGGTGGAGAAATGTTTTTGGATGGGCTGAAAACGGATACTCCCTCTTACCCACTTTGATATCCGCTAACCAAATGCTAGATTAAATATTGATATTCCAATATCTATTCAATCACAGTTCATTTAAACCTTTTGCATTCAACAGTTGGTCGTAATCTTGTCATAGCAAGTTGTTGAGTATGAACCCTCAGATTAAGCAGCATTTGACCATAAATATGCTGTTGTCTATAATCAGTGCCATAAGTGCAATACTTCTGCACAATGTGAAGGGTATGGTGGAAAAATAAAAGTAGTCTTGTTTAAGATGCAACCACAGGAACAGAACTTGAAAGCTTTCAGCTCCAAATTTGTTAATCTGCATTTTTTTTAATTTCCATTTATGACTTCTTTGTTTGACGTCTTCATGAGCACATTAGAGTCTTCCAGAAGTTAGTGGAATACAAATCCATTTGGACTGCAAAATTAGGAGTAAGGCGGTTAATCAAGGCCAGTAAATATGATAAAACTTTGTTCTATTCTACCTGATAACTTGATGCAAAATGTGGAGTGAGAATGGTGGATAGATAGCACATAAGGGCCGAAACCCTAACACAAAGCCATAGCCTAAAAACTCAACTCATTAATAATTCAACTCTGATTAATACATCATTTGAGCCTCTTATTTATAGGCTTAAAACCCTAATTCTAAAAAGAAAATTAAAATCCTAAACAATAAAAATAAAATTTCGATAATATAATCTAAAATCCTAACGAAAAGAAAATAAAAAGAAAATCTTATTTAAAAGTTTACTAGAATCTTAAAATAAAGAAATAAAAATAAAATCCTAATTAATAAAATAAAATCAAATATTAAATAATTAAAATAAAATTGCAGATGGTCCTTTGTATTCCGCATCATCTCCTCCACTAAAAAAAAAACTCGACCTCGAGTTCTTCGTGACAAACTATACTCAGCCATGCCCGGCCATGCCAAAAACTCAAATAGTTCGAATATGTAAGCTGCTTCAGTTTATTTACGGGACAATTAGTCTTGGTCTTGAAGCAATTCACAAAGTCCACCGAACATAGACTGGACACCCAATCAATTTCTTTAACACCAATGAAATCAATCTTTTCTAACTCGTTAGGAGATTTTGTTGGTAGATCATCAATAGGAAGTACCAAATTGAGTGCATCTTTATGTTTAAGAGGTCCAGTGTTCTGCATGGAAATGTGTGGCTCTTCAATGGGTGGAGGGGGAACAAAATCATTGATCTCTTGAGAAGAGATAGAATCAAGTATATCATGGTCATAGTCAAAGTCTAGAACGTTGAGTTTAGAACCGTTGTCTACCTCAGTCAATTGTGACTCCTCTACCGGCATTAGTGCACAAAACATGAACACCTAAAATTTCCAAATCAATAGCCACTTTGTCTTCCTATTCTTGCAACAAAAAGGCGATCAACTTCTCTAAGGTAGCTCGCATGTGTACTAGATGGTCGCTACACGCTCGCTGGTCTTTTTGTATTGCTTGCAGAGTATGATGCATAACATCAAATTTGGAGGCTAACTCGAAATTGGTAAAGATGGTTAGGTTATTGGGTATAACGTGAAGAATATGGTGTTTTTTTGTGCCTAATTTGGACCGGTTGAAAAAGGATTTGGGCTCTCTGTTTTTTTTTTTGAAAGTAGTATTTTTTTTTGGGGGGCGGGGGTGGGATGGTTGTTTTTTCTGGGGTGAATTTGGGCTGGTGTTTTTAGAGGTTGGCTGGGCCTTTCTTTAATTATGTTTTGGGCTGGTTTGAAAAAAAGGTTTAATGGGTTGTGCCTTTCTTTATTTTGCTTGGGCTGGTTAGAAAAAGGTTTGGGTATGATTGGTCAAGGCTGGGTAAACTGTAGGGGCTAAAAGAAGGCTGGCTTGTTTAATTTAGGTTTGTTGGGCTTAAAACAAAAAGAGGACAGGGCTGGGTTTGAAAAAAAAAAATAGTCAATAGGCTTGGAAAAATATGTCGGTTTTTTTTTTTTTAGTTTGGACTGGTTTGTGTGAGAAAAGGGGAAAGGATGGCTCAGGTTGGGGTCGGGTAGGGTATGGGATGGCTTCTTCGTCGCTGCTTCTTCGTCGCTTCTTCTTCGTCACTTAGTGACAGATGCGCCTAAGGCTTTCAACTGAGACGGCGAGGGCTACGGCGAGGTGGCGGCGCGAGACTGCGATGGTCGACTGGTGGTGGAGATGGCAGAGAGGAAGGAGAGGGGCGACGGCTGAGGTTTCGCCAAAACCTCAGCCGACTGGTGGTGGTAACTGTTAGAAGAAATAAAAAAATAGGGAGCCATATCCAACTAGATAGACGAGCACATTTATTTATATGAGAAAGAGGAAACACCATTACAACCATGTAACTACACACACACAATAATAATAATAATACGCTACTACTAACACCCCCCCTCAAGCTGAAATATATATATCAACCATGCCCAGCTTGTTACATAAATAGGAAACACGCAGACCCGGTAACGCTTTGGTAAAAATGTCTACCACCTGTTCGCCAATAGGAAGAGAGCCAAAGTTAACTTCGCCTTTCTGATATTCCTCATGGATAAAATGGCAATCAACTTCGATATGCTTTGTCCTCTCATGAAAGACGGGATTTGTGGCACTATTGATAGCAGATGTATTATCAACTCAAAGTCTGGTCAATCCTTTAAGAGGCAAGTGTAATTCTGTCAAAATCTGCTGAAACCACATAATTTCGGCAGTAGCTAGAGCCATAGCCCTGTATTCAAACTCAGCACTAGACCTGAATACCACAATCTGCTTCTTGCTCTTCTAGGAAACCAAATTGTCACCAAGAAATATAAAGTAACCAGATGTTGATCTCCTGTCAAAAATGCACTCAGCCTAATCTGCGTCAGAGTATCCTTCTATACCCATAAGGCCATGATCAAAAAACTGGATGCCTTTCCTCGGGTTTTTGTGCAAGTACCGAAGGATACGTAACACCGCTTGCCAATGAGGAACACGGGGATCAGACAAAAACAGAGTTGCTACACTCACTGAATAAGCAATATCTGGACGAGTCATCGTAGTAAGATAATTCAGTTGTCCAACTGTATGGCGATACTGGTCAGGATCAGAAAGAGACACTCCTTCCTTCAGTTCTAGTTTGACATTAGTCTCCATAGGCGAGTCCACTCATTTAGCATTCATATAGCCTGCACGCTCCAAAATGTCAAGAACATATTTTCGCTGAGAAATGAACACACCTTTCTTATTCTGAGTTACTTCAATGCCCAAGAAATACCGAAGGTCACCAAGATCTTTCGTCTGAAACTTGGTGCCTAGGAATGATTTAAGCTCAGCAATCCCTCCACTGTCACTACCAGTAATAACAATGTCATCCACATAAATGACGAGTAATATGCATCTAGTTGAGGAATGACGAAAGAATACAGTATAATCCTTTGCTGATTACTGACGACCAAACTTCTGTACTATAGAACTGAAACGACCAAACCAGGCCCTGGGAGACTGCTTCAGACCATATAAGGAGCGCTTTAATCGACATACATGATTAGGGGACCCCCTGAGCAACAAAGCAGGGTGGTTGCTCCATATAAACCTCTTTCTCCAAATCACCATGAAGGAAGGCATTCTTCACATCAACTTAATATAAGGACCACTGATGCGATGCAATAAGTGATAAGAACAAACGAATAGAGGCCATCTTCGCAACAAGAGAAAGATATCAAAGTAGTCAAGGTCATAGGTCTGAGCATAGCCCTTGGTCACTAAACGAGCCTTTAGGCGCTCAAGAGTGCCATCAGAATGAAGTTTCGCATAGGCCCACTTACAGCCGATCGCAGCCTTCCCAGGACGAAGACTTACCAAGTCCCATGTATTATTAGCCTCAAGAGCATTCATTTCCTCAATCACAGCCTGACGCCAACCTAGATGAGAAAGAGCATCTACAACAGAGCAAAGCAAATTATACTGATCAAGGGTAGTAATACCCTTCTAGACAGTAGCAAGTAAACCATGATAAAATGTAGTATATAAGAGATGATCTCTACAACTACGATAAGATTTGCGTAAATCAATAGGAGAGTCACTTACCTAATCAGAGGTTGGATCCGGCTGAGGAGATACTGACTCAAGTAGAGGAGAGGTGGTGGAGCCTAGTGAAACTGAGGAGTCGAAGGATGAGGAAAGGATAGGTGCCTCAGAGGCAGCAGGTGGAGACTCCTCGGGAAGATCAACCGGAGGACTGGCCACGGGAGAAGATGCCACTGGTAAATCGAGGGAGGACTGATACAGCAAAATCTGATATAAACCATCATCAACACAGGAGAAAGGTGTAGTGGCCGAGCCATAGAATGGAGTAGATTCAACAAACGCCACATCGCAAGAAACAATAAATCATCGCAAATCAGGGCTATAACACCGATATCCTTTCTGGGTTTTAGAATATCCCATGAAGGCAGACTTTAGTGCACGAGCATCCAACTTTGTCACATGCAGCTTGGTATCTCTAACATAGCAAACACACCCAAAGATCTTGAGGGGTAAAGAGAAAGAAATCTGTTGAGGACATAATATTGACAAGGGTGTAGCACCATGTAGGACAGAGGAAGGCAATCGATTAATCAAATAACAAGCGGTTATCACAACTTTACCCTGGAATACTTTGGGAACCCGCATCTGAAATATCAAGGCACGTGCAACTTCCAAGAGATATCTATTATTTCTCTCAGCCACCCCATTCTATTGAGGTGTGTCAGGGCATGATGTCTGGTGAATAATCCCATGTGTACGAAGGTATGAACCCAATAAACCACCAACGTACTCACCTTCATTATCACTACGGAGGATTTTCATAGTACCAAATTGAGTGTGAACTTCATTGTAAAAGGCAATAAACACAGTAGGTAATTCAGACCGAAAAGATAAGTAATACGAGAATAGTCATCAACAAAAGTCACAAAATACCGAAAACAAAATAAAGTGACGGGACACGGGCCCCAGATATCTGAGTGGACTAAAGAGAAAGGACTCATGATTCTATTATCCTTTCTAGACACATACGACACACGCAGGTACTTAGCAAATCTACACAACTCACATACTAACTATGTAACCTGACTTAAACTGGGACATAATTTCTTCAAATTTGGCAAGGAGGGATGACCCAGCCGACAATGTATATCCAATATCTGATATGATCGCCCGGAGCACGCAACATCCAAAGTCTCATCCAGCACATACAGGCCACCAACCACTCGTCTTCTACTGATAGTATTTCTCAAAACTAGATCCTAAAAAACACAATGATCTAGAAAGAAAGTTACTGAACAGTTTGGATCCCTGGTAATACGACTCACAGATAGTAAGTTAAAAGGGTTAGGGGGAGTATGTAAAACATCAGAGAGTGTAATGAATGGAGATAGAGTAGCTACTCCATGCCCTTTCACCTCCAAAGTTCCTCCATTAGCTACAATCGCCCTACTGTGTTCAGATGTCAACTGATAAAATGAAAAAGTACCTGTGGAGTGGGTCATATAGGCAGAAGCGCCCGAATCTATCACCCATTATCTAGGGGTAGCCATACATGAAGTTGGGTTACCGGCAACTGTAGCGGATGGAGTATCGGCTGTATTCCCAATCCGCATCTGAATGAACTGATCATATTCCTTCTGTATCATATCGATAGTTCTCCACTCAGAAGAACGGGGCGAAGCATCATATTCGGCCACGGCATTGGCTACAGAAGATGTAGGATGCCCATGTAGCTTCCAACACGAGCTCTATAAGTGTCCCTGCTCTCCACAATATTAGCAGGACTTGGTGTCACGTCCACCTCGACCTCTTCCTCGTCCCCCATCACGGCCTCTACCTCCTCGGCCTCTATCACTTCTGCCACCATCACAACCTCTACCACGAAAACCACCTCTACTCCCACCATAAAATGCCCCTAGGGCTATATGGTCACTAGGATCAGTAGTAGTACCACGAGGCTCGTCTCTACTAATGGCTCGGCTCATCCGTCGGAAGACCTCAGATAAAGATGGAATGTCAGACCCAGTCAAGATCTGAGAACGTGCTGAGTCAAGTTGCTGGTTCACCCCAGCTAGGAAGCAAACTACAAAAAATTACATCCTCTGCTTGCGGAAAACCTCATATCGATTGATAAAAGGTACCCAACCGATCATACTCATCTGCTAATACCTTAAACTCTGTGAAATAATCTGGGAAAGAGCGATCTCCCTATTGTATCCAAAAAATACTCCGTAGCACATCATATAACCAGGACAGGTCATTTGTCGATGCAAATGTCTTCTCGAGTATGGCCCATACCTCTCGAACAGTCGTGGCATTAGCTACCAGAAACTCAACAGAAGACTTCATGGAATTCAGCATCTTACTCAGTAATCGTGCGTCATCTCACTTCCATCGCTTATACTTATCAGATCACTTTTCCGAAGGATCTTCAAACAAATGGTCTTCATTTTTCATACCTTCAACTGTAAGTAAAACCTTCTTCTTCCATAATACATACGTTTGCGGTCCAGTCAACTTCGAATCCACCAATCGTGTGAATGACGAAAACACATCCGTGATTCCTCCTTGTCGATCAGTTCTCACTGGAGAATCCTCGACTCTTGTGGAACTTTCAGTCGACATCTCAATATCTCAATGGCAAAAAACAAGGAATCACAAGCAAGCACACCAATAATCAATAGAACACACCCACACCTTTAATTAGTCATAGATGGATCGCGAATCACACCTTCAACTCATCTTCATAAAATAAACACTGTGGTGGCCCTTAAACCCTCAAACCAGCAGTTAGGGTTATCTTTGGGCTGTCAGAACAAGGAGAGGAAGAAACCAAGAATTGGATAGCCATTACACCAATCGGCTAGCACGAAGGAAGGAACCGAGAGAAGCTAGGGTTTCCACGGGTGCAGGCGGCTGGACTGGAAGAGAGGAGAGAGGCTAGTGGCACTGGAAAGAGGGAGAACAGAGGTCGCCGGCGCTGGAAAGAGGGAGAACAGGGGTCGTCGGCACCGAAAAGAGAGAGCAGAGGTCGCCGGCGCTGGAAAGAGGGAGAACAAGGGTCGCCGGTGCTGGAGGGAGGCTGTCAAGGGTTGTGGAAGGGTCGTCGGTGGTCAATGATGAGCGAAAGTAATCGGTGGTCAATGAAGAGCGAAAGTAGTCGGTGGTCAGTGAAGAGCGAAAGTAGTCGGTGGTGGTGTTTCGTTGGTCGTCGGTGGTTGGGGAAGGGTCGTCGGGGTTCGACGATGGGCGACGTTGGTCGTTGGCGCTGGTTTGGTGGTCGGCGAGGACTGTGGAAGGGTTGAAGATGGGCGACGAGGACTGTGGAAGGGTTGAAGATGGTCGACGAGGGGCAATTGTGGATTTCGACGCTAGTTTGGGGGTTGTGCGCCAGAGAAAACAAGTTACTAGAAGGGTTCGGTGGTGTGGTTAGGGTTTTGGCATGGTGGTTAGGGTTTCGTTAGGGTTTCGGCATGGTTGTTAGGGTTTCGGCATGGTGGAAGCTGTCAGCAATGGAGGAGGCTAGGGTTTGGAGGCTGAAAGAGGTTAGGATTTCATGATGGCTCTGATACCATATTAGAAAAAATAAAATAATAGAGAACCCAACTAGATAAGCGAGCATATTTATTTATATGAAAAAAAGAGAACACCATTACAACCATGTAACCATAATAATAATAATATGCTACTACTAACAGTAACTGGTGGTGGAGATGAGAGAAGAAGAAGTAGAGGGGTAACGGCTGAGGCTTCGGCGAGGGACAATGTGATTGGGCCTCGATGAGGTCAAGGTAGGTTAACGGTGGCGAGGGTCGTCGAGGCTTGGGGGTTCGGCGAAGATACCTAGGGTTTTGGCAAAGTCGGCGGTTAGGGTTTTAGAGGAGGGAGGAGAGACGACAGCTAGATTTCCAGCATGTGAGGTCTAGGGTTTCAAAGGAATGATGAGAGGCAGTGGTTAGGGCTTGGAGAGGGGAAGGGGAAAGCCGAAGAGGAGGATGGAGACAGTGGTGACCTTGGAGGTCATCGACGCCTGTGGTAGTGACGGCGTTGTTATTGCAGAAGGGTGGTCGCGAGATTGCGGTAAGTGCTTCTTTGACTACAAAAAGGAGTCAAAAAAAGAGAAGGAGATGTAAAATCCCGAGCCTAAGCTCTGATACCAATTGATGGAGAATGTGGAGGGGTGAGAATGATAAATAGGTAACAAATAAGGATTGAAACTCTAACACAAGGTTATAGCCTAAAAACTCAACATTTTATTAATTCAACTCTTATTAATACATTATTTGAACCTCTAATTTATAAGCTTAAAACCCTAATTCTAAAAAGGAAATTAAAATCCGAAACAATTAAAATAAAATCCCGATAATATAATCTAGAATCCTAACGAAATGGAATAAAAATAAAATCTTATTTAAAAGTTAACTAGAATCTTATACTAAGGAAATAAAAATGAAATCCTAATTAATAAAATAAAATAAAATATTAAATAATTAAAAGAAAATTGTAGGTGGTCCTTTGTATTCCGCATTATAACTGCTTCTTTCTCTTCCTAGTTCACACTAATCATGGATTTCATCAGATCTGTTGAGAATTTGGACATTTTAATAGCAACCCCACATTATTAAATCCCTAATAGATGAACAGTAGGCAGAGAAAGCATAATCCTGCTAACAAAAACAAACTTAAGCAGTAGTTTAGTGCAGGGTAGTACCTGAATGACTTCTGGGATCAATACTTCCACAGAATTAGCAGTAGCCTTGTCATTGCATTTGTTTTTGCAGCCTAGATTTCTAGAGACTGTTCTAGTATTTTCTACCGGCACCAAAAGAAACAGGAGTAAGAAATTGTAGGGCATGCTAAAAAGCTGAAATGCCTCGACACAAATGGGCACTAAGGTAAACACAATAATTCATACAAAGCATACCAGCTTCACGGTTGAAATCCAGTTCCTTCGGTGCTTCTTTGCACCATTCATCTATCATAGGGCTGAAGTTATACTGTGGTTCCGCCCATGCTATCCAGTTGACTATTGATTTCGCGTTCTTTAAGTCCTGTAAACAAGAGTGCATCCAACAGTTATATATTACTGCTAGTTTTACTACTTTCATCACAATCATCTTAAAAAGCCAGAGCAAGTTTAACCTCCAATATTATTGTCTTGACACCTTGATGTTGAACTTTAACAACCACCTCCTGCCCATTTAGCAGAGTTGCACGATGAACTTGTGCAATCTGCATAAACGAAAATTATACGTCCACTACAATCTCTCTATAACATGACAGAACAAGCATTATATCAACTCTACACCTGATGTGCAGCTTAGGATTTTACGAAACCCAGTTTTAGGGCAACCAAAGGTCTCATACCAACCTGGTGTTGGATATGCACATTAAAATTCTGGCCCCCTCTCTCTATGAGTATTACCCATAATATTATGGTTTGAAAACAAATTCCAACTGAGCTCAACCAATATATTCTATTATTCCTGCATGAGGAACATAAAATATCTCTTGATGGATTATTTTTGTTTGATCCTAAAAGATATTTGAAGGCTGTAAATTTTAATTATTTTAGATTTTAGTTCAAATTTAATTATTTTTTATTTGGTCAGATAGAATTGGTTTGTTTTGAAAAGATTTGTTAGCTAGGATAATAAAGATTAGATAAGATTGGTTATTTTAATTTATCTTTACCATTTTCATCTCAATGGTCTATTTAAAGCCTTAAGCCTGTACTTTAGATCATTGAATGAATGAATAAAAATATTTTATTTAGAATTGGTGTGGATTCCAGTTCAACGTTAGGTGTGGATTCCTAGATTCCTTTAGATGCGGATTCCTAAACATTTGTTTGTGATCGTCCTGCATCAAATTGGTACCAAAACAAACGATCCCATTTTTTATGTTATGCTTTTTTTTTTTTTGTCCTTTGCCCCAACATATGGTGAAAAAAAATAGTTTTCTTTTTTTATTTTTGTTATTTTTGTCGGTGTCTATTTTATCATTAAAAAAAACTTAGTTAAAAAAAAAGGCAGAGGTAAAAAGAAAAAGAAAAAAACAAAGAAAACCCTAAACATTTCAACACCAGTGCCATCACCAAGTGCCATCTCCAAGCAGAGAAACCATAGCTGCCGTCACCTGGAAGCTCCATCACACCACGAGTTCCTGTGACCATCGGCTCCACCAGACCTGGCCTCTCTCACCGCCATCGATCCACTCCAAAACCAGGATTTTGGCATTTCAGCACACTAGAGGTCTCGATTTCTCCCTTCAACAACTCCACACCCGTTAGCAGCAGAGCAGCACCCTAAAACCATGGTTTTAAATATCGTCGATACCGTTACGGAATAGTATCACAGGCATACGATTCGAATACGCACTTCAGTATCGGAGTTGTAAAAAATCCCTAAAGTATCGACCGATACGACCGATATATATATTACGTATTAGTGCCGTATCAATCTATATCAGCCGTTACTTTCTATACATGACCCGAAACAACGCAATAATTTAGCTTGCTTTCCTCTTTATAACTCTATCTTCATCTTCAAAGTTAGGTGTCAAAATGTTAATTCAAAACACTTTAAATGTTCAATTTGTAGTAAATAAGTTTAGAATATACTTATCAATATGTTTATATCATTTGCTAGTGAAAAAAAAATTTACGAGTGCAGTTACCGATTCCCGTTACAAACTGATCCATTATCCCGATACCCGTTACATGCAATCGTGACCGTTACTCCAGCAAATACTGCGATTTAAAACCATGTCCGAAACCCTAGTCAGCAACGAAGCCCTATTTGCCATTGACTTGCGTTGCTGACTCGCTAGGAACACCCAACCAGCCTCCAAGGCCGACGACCGTCCGCCACCATCCGCTTGAAACCCTTGCAACAACCATCACTTCAACCATCAGCACCAATGACCATTTGCCACCATCATCCTGAAACTATCACTGACAACCTTATATTATCTATATGCCGCCGACTTTCCACCACCCATCACTCAGCCCAAAACCCTAGCTGCCATTCCAACAACTTTGCAAGCAACCTCCAAAACATATAGCCTCACTCTTCATCACCAGATCCCCATTTTCGGATTCACCCTCTTCGCAGACACCATAGCTCCAACCGAAGACCATTCTTGGCCCGCCTAATCATCATCCCCGTCCTCTTCGTGACCACCAAAGATCGCGCGACTCAAATCAACAAGCTTCACGGGTCACTCCCTTACCCGATTGAAGACCTAACTTGGAATTCCTTCTCTATGCAAAGTGGCCTTCTCACTCCTCAAAACCCAGGTCACATGAATCATCCCAGAAAAAATCCGTTTTGAGATACTAAGATCCATAAAAACCATCCGAACCAAGACGGGTCCAAGAACGAAAACAAAAGAAACCTTAAAACCTTTGAAAAACGCACTTCTGAGGGTTTATTTTATGTAAAAGAAAAGCCCAAAACAATAAGATTACGGTCCCAAGAGCCAAGTTTTAAAAACAAGCAGCCAAAATTTTCATAAACTGCCCAGACCGCTCGAGCGGTCCCTGCAAGCTCACTATATTTCCTAACGCCAGAAACAAATCAGTGTGCTCCCCTCGACCACTCGAGCGGTCCATCGAACAGTCTGGCTCTGGACCCTTTTTCAATACACAACTTTAAACGCCCAACACTTTAACATTTTTCAACTTTTTTGAAAACCTCCAAGGCATAACAAGCCAAGCTAAAACAAGGTTCAAACCATCCTCGAAGTACAAGAACTTATGTTGAACATAATTCAACCGAAAACAGTAAACATTTCATACAACAATGAAACTTAAAACAATCAACCCAAGGTTCCTCTTGTCATCATGCAAACATACATGCATTGGCACCACGGCCTTAAAACTTACGAAACATATGTTTTCACATCTAAAACATAAAATATCATTACATGATCCAATGACAAAACTGGTAATAAACTACTGAACTACAAAACAAAGAGTTTTGTCCTCCGCCATCTCCGAAGCTCCACAAGATCAAGCCACATGATCTTTTTCACCTAAAAGGTTTTAAATCCCACAACGTGAACCGAAACCTAATAGAAAAAGACTAGCATGAATTAAAAGCATAACATGCAATCACGAATTATATTAACAACTCGACTACACGAGTCTCAAAATAGTTTTCCATCCTTAAAACCACAAGTTTTCAAATAATTCCATAACATCCAGCCGTTTAATAAAAATAAACAACACGTTATTTTCCAACCAGGTTTCCACAACCCACAATGATTCCAATTATGCAATTCTTTACAGGCTTCCACCGCATGACCACTATCCACCCCCAATAATGCATTTTTTTACGAACTTTCACCGCAGAACCAATATTCGCCCCGAATAATGCATGTCTTCACAAAGACTACAGCATGAATTTACCAAACGTTTGTACGCATCCAGCCATGTACAAACATCAAAACACATATAGTAACGTCGTCCATTTAACCATGGAGATCAACTAACATTAAAAACAAGGTTCAACCCTAAGGGTTACCTCCAAACCTCCAAAACTACGTTTTCGCAACAGACACATGAATTCCTCCGGTTTTCAAAACTCATCCCTTTGAAAACAATGGACACACACGTCCACCAACTTTGTAGTAAACCATAAAAACGCATAACACGCTTTTTATCCAACCAAATATGGTTTAAATACAAAGTCAAGCATTTATAACATTTTAAAACGGTAAAAACACGTATAAATCACATGTAGCACCCTTTTAAAGCAAGATAGTCTAGAATTCTACCGTAAGAAGTTAAAAACTCGAGCTTTAACCACCAACAAGAAACCAAATTCGTCAAAACGAGATTCCGTTCGGATGAACACGAAGCCCAAGGCACGCATAACAAGGATCGACTATCCCAATGCCAAGAACCGAGCCCAAGCCAAGCTAAAAGCTAGAGAGAAGGCAGAGGATTTGGATGTTCTTTCAAGAGAGAAAGAAAGAAGCTTGCAAGAGAAGCTTCAGTGCGAGAACCAATGCCATGAGCTGGCATTTAAGCATCCCATGTAGACAAACCGCTCGAGCGATCTAGAGACCGATCAAGCAGTACTGCCCAGAAAGCAAACTAACTTTCTGCCACAACGCCCGACACAACCGGAATTGAAACCAACATGCATATCTAGGCCAACACATGCATAAAACATATGGAAATATGCTTTTATATAACGACCAAAACGATATAGAACACGTCGCATATAAACATTACAAAATTAAAATGAACCGAGTCTCACAACTCTTCCCCCCTTAAGGGATTTCGCCCCCGAAATTCAACAATAGAACTCAAGCCAGCTACCTCATTGTCGACTACCAACAACCTTCGATACAAAAACTCTACAACACTGCCCAACAATAAAGATGCCAACACAGCTCATCTCCCAAGAGTGACGTCCCACAATACAAATATGTTTCCGAAGGATAAACATCCATATAGATTGTTTCCGCAAACAAAGTCTCACTAACTCCATGGTCATCCACACATCGTTAGACCAAGATCCAACTCACACCACCGAGGCATCGAAGCACAACCCCCATTGAACACAACCAACTTAAGCGATTTAACGCATAACACGAAACTAATCACAATCGAAACTGGTCCTAAACACTCTCCACTTCAGATCGTAAGGACTACCACCCTCGTTTGTACTGCCGCAAACTAGCTCATCCGCATATCAAAATGCACACCAAGAATTACTTCCATAAGCCCAAACACACATTGTCAAACTATGACATTGCTCCCAAGGAACCACACGTATCACTCACAAAATCTTGTTCAAACCTTCACGGTCAACTAATAACTACAAAATTCGAAGCCACAACATCATTCTACGTATGTAAAAAATGCCATCACTGAAGCTAACGAGACGCTCATTCCCAATAAAAAACAAGCATCTGGTTCGAGAGAAAGGAACTCATTCAATTCACCAGGAACTCTAAAGTACACATTTCTTTCTCATGAGTTACCAACATTCCATCAAAACCCTCACCCTCTTCCAATCCCCAATCAGATCCTCAATCACAAACCACAACTCTCACCTTGCAGAAATACTAGGTGTTACAGCATTGTCATGGCCAAGATTCCACACAGTCGAGAATACCACCCGAGCATCACAGCCATTAAGATCAATACGGTTAAATGAACTCAATAAGTCATTTAGGCCAAAAATGCCACACAGACCAAACATTCCATAGGGACACGTTTACCTACACAAATCCAATCGCATCACCCATTACAACATAACGTACATACGTACCCCACGTTTCATCATCGAACCTCTGACTCTTAATATATTGTTCAACCTCTAATCAATCATAATCGCCTCCATCTAGTGTCAACCCAAACTTAAAACACGTACATCAGTCCTTCGAATCCACAACATTTCGTAATGAGTCGGATACTAAATCTTATACCGTTATCAACCATTCCACTCGTCAACATCTGCATATACACTGACCTCATTCATTTACATTTGTACTGCACGTATAAAATGATTTATTAGATAACAATTGCACATAATTCTCTAATCCTTTACCAACACCACTCAACCCATTCATACATTTACCACGTTCTCTTAATAACCTCAATTCTGCTGTTTAAAACTTGTATCCTCACCACAAGTGGGCAACCGACCACCAACTCTAAAAAATCGAGTAGTTCGCAACACCAAGCCAAATGCAAATGGAGACTCACAAAAGGTCTATCAGAAACTCACCACGTGGATAACCCGGTCACAATGATTTCAACAAGCATCTCACTTTGACAAGAGCTAAGGATGTCATCATTCCCACACAAATCAGAACAAACATTATACATATGTTAAACGATTTACAACCAATCACTGCAGAAATAGGCTCTACATCTCAACACTAACTCCCCCGTCAGAAAAAAGACAGGCGTTCCAGGTCTACCAACCTGATATCTCAGGGAACACAACAACCCAAACACTCATACTCACGTGGTAGGGCAACCAAACCTTCACCAAGAAACTACGAAGCATAAATCCTGCAATCGCCCGATCACGGGGTTACAAGTTTTCGAGGCACAACCCAAAGGACCATAGCACAGATATAAGATCCACGGAAATTTTCACCTCAGAAAACATCCAAGGAAAAATCAATCAAACATCCCAACATTTACATCCAATAAGGATAAAATAGCTCATGCACGATAACCGTCCACAATGTAGCTCTCTCTCCACCCAGAGAAAAGAAAAGGATAACCAGAAGCTCTCACTCAACACTATCCCATTCTTAGTACTCATCAAATACTCGGTTCAAGAGAACACTTCCCATCTAACCCTAAGTTGACATCGACCACCACCATATAATTGTTGTCGACACCAATCACGATAATCATACCATTTATCACACTTAGTTCTTAAATTTAGACCTCGTTCATACTCCTCGAACACCATTAACTTCCTATGTCCCATACGACTTGTCTAGTAGGATTTTGAGTTCGTTACCGAGTACACACAGAGGCACAACGCCAAGCACTCCCATCACACCAAGACCTCACCTCATAAGATAGCGCTACCGCAGCAACCACGTTACAGCCTCGAGCTCACTGCTTAAGCAAACCCACAAAGAAAGCGTAAGGCACTTAACCTAAGAAGGCCAAATTTGAGACTTCTTGCTCAGAGTTACCCATAACTCCCACAATTGTACAAACATCCTCTACATTTCTACTGCCCAAGTATAAATACAATTACATACGTATTAGATCCATGGTTTTGCCAGCCAACCCTAGGCCACTCAAACCATACAGCACACTATTGAACTTTACTACTCCACATTTCATTCCCAAGGGCAAAACAACATACCCACCTCTAACCACATATTCAAACACAAACAACCTCTCTCCCTTCAGAAAACATCACGCTTATGATATATTATCTAAGCATTGAGCCAACCACACTATTAACCCCCTTCACATTTTTCTCAAATCTCGTGTGCTTAACACTTGCGTGAGAAATACCAAAGCGACCACGTCGTCTCGTACAAAATCTGACACTACTCATATCTCAACTTCGTCCACGCATACTCCTGTACTCACACCCCTGTGCCCACCTAACATAGTTCCCAAACACAATTTCCTAACCATGAAAATGACGATCAACCCACAAGCCTTTATCCCAATGAAATTCCCAAATGACTAATATTCGTCGCACGCTAGAATCGTAACGAAAACCCTTAAACATTCCAATATATCTACGACTTCACGACTAATCGATTGTGCACATCTCTGAGCTTACGCACCCGTAACTCAACTCTTGAATCTCAATAAGGAACATGGCTTCCAAAGCTATCTAGTATTACTCTGACTACTTACAACACCCCACAAGCAAGGGATAACCCCCGGAACCCTTTTACATTCCACAATTTCGAAATACGTTAGGCCAGAGATTACTACGCTCCCATTCACTATGTTCCCGTCCGTACCCTATTTCTGGTACACGGCTCAAGACATAGCATGACTCATGATGCACAGAATCCTCAACACACCTATAACCACATATACAAAGTCTTAACCAAAAGGGACTACCACCATCCCACAACCCAATCACAACAGATGATTTCTGAGGGGTCTCAAACGCCCTCTCGCACCTAATCTCAAGGTCACTAGTTATACAACTCACCTCCCGAAAGTATTACTCCCCAAGAAGCATCCTCTACCATGGTCAACCAATTATTCATGCTTCAACAGCACCAAAACAAAACCATGATCATACGAATATATAACAGGTAACTAACTAAGGCCGACACCAACTCATGTAGTTACCATAACTTACGAGCAAGTTCCACAACGGACCAAGCGATCAACATTCAACTCAAGAGTTTCACCCCGCAGCAATCAACGACAACCGAGTCGCACTTCCACAACCCATACCACAACTCCAACCACAACCTCATCCTTTCCGTGGAAACACAGTTCATATATGAAAGAGATATATAACAGAACAACATACGGTTCGATTTATATCATGTTATTGGTAACACATGACACATAATTATGCTAACACTTAGCCATATAAGATCATGTTAAATAAATTTCACGTACCAAGGAGCACCGACAAGAGTGACGAGTCAATTTGGGTAACCTACTTAGATTCCTTACTAAAAAGTACGTTGGCCAAACGCATTTCTAACTCGGCTTTCAAGTTAGTTAATCCAAACGCCCGAACACAAGACCAATCAATCCTAAGGTCCAACCTCTATGCTCATGTATGCACAGCATTCTCATGTTATCCTAAACATTCAAACACATGCAATTAAGCACATACAACCATCTTCACAAGGTGATGCAATCTCTCCCACAGCTCTTAGGTATTTGAACCTAGAGTTTTTATACCAATCTGTCATCCCCCAAAACCTGGGTCACGTGAATCACCCCAGAAAAATCCATTTTGAGATACCAAGATCCATCAAAGCCACCTGAACCAAGGCAGGTTCAAGAACGTAAACGAAAGAAAGCTTCAAACCTTTGAAAAAGGCACTTTCAAGGGTTTATTTTATGTAAAAGAAAAGCCCAAAAGAATAAGATTACGGTCCCAAGAGCCAAGTTTTAAAAACAAACAACCAAAGTTTTCATAAATTACCCAAACTGCTCGATCGGTCAAAAGATCGTTCGAGCGGTTCTTGCAAGCCCATTGTGTTTCCCATTGCCAAAAACAAACCAGTGTGCTCCCCACAACCGCTCGAGCGGTCCGTCAAGCGGCCTGGCTCTGGGCCCTTTTTCAAAACACAACTTTTAACACCCAGCACTTAAACATTTTCTAACCTTTTTGAAAACCTCCACGGCATAACAAGCCAAGCTAAAACAAGGTTCAAACCATCCTTGAAGCACAAGAACTTATGTTAAACATAAATCAACCGAAAACGGTAAACATTTCATACAACAATGAAACTTAGAACAACCAACCTAAGGTTCCTCTCATCATCATGCAAGTATACATACATCGGCACCACGGCCTTAAGGCTTACAAAACATATGTTTTCACATATAAAACATAAAACATCATTACATGATCCAATGACAAAATCGGTAATAAACTACCGAACTACAAAACAAAGAGTTTTGTCCTCTATCACCTCCGGGGCTCCACAAGATCAAGCCACATGATCTTTTTAATCTGAAAGGTTCTAAATTCCACAGCGTGAGCCGAAACTCAGTAGAAAAAGACTAGCATGAATTAAAAGCATAACATGCAATCACGAAATATATAAACAACTCGACTACACGAGTCTCAAAACGGTTTTTCATCTTTAAAACCACAAGTTTTCATATAATACAATAACGTCCAATAGTTTAATAAACATAAACAACACATTATTTTCTAACCAGGTTTCCATAACCCACAATGATTCCAATGATGCAATTCTTTACGGGCTTTCACCGCAAAACAACTATCTGCCCCCAATAATGCATTTCTTTACGGGCTTTTACCGCATGACCAATATCCGCCCCGAATAATGCATGTCTTCACAGCAACAACAGCATGAATTTACCAAACATTTGTACAGATCCAGCCATGTACAAACATCAAAGCGCACGTATCACCGTCGTCCATCTAACTATGGAGACCAACTAACGTTAAAAATAAGGCTCAACCCTAAAAGTTAGCTCCAAACCTCCAAAACTACGTTTTCGCAACATTCACATGAATTCCTCCAATCTCAAAACTCATCCCTTTGAAAACAACGGACACACACGTCCACCAACTTTGTAGTAAATCACAAAAACGCATAACATACTTTTTATCTAACCAAACATGGTTTAAACACAGTCAAACATTTATAGCATTTTAAAACGGTAAAAACGCGTATAAATTACATGTAGCACCCTTTTAAAGCAAGATAGTCTAGAATTCTACGATAAGGAGTTAAAAACTGGAGCTTTAACCACCAGCAAGAAACCGAAGTTGTCAAAACGAGATTCCGTTCGGATGAACGCGAAGCCCATGGCGCGTATAACAAGGATTGACTATCCCAACGCTAAGAACCGAGCCTGAACCAAGCTAAAAACTAGAGAGAAGGCAGAGAGTTTGGATGTTCTTTCAAGAGAGAAAGAAATAAGCTTACAAGAGAAGCTTCGGTGCGAGAACCAATGCTATGAGCTTGCATTTAAGCACCCCACGCAGACAGACTGCTCGAGCGGTTTAGAAACCGATCGAGCGGTGCTGCCCAGAAAGCAAACCAACTTTCTACCACAACGCTCAAAAGGACCAGAATTAAAACTAACATGCATATCTAGACCAATACATGCATAAAACATATAAAAACATGCTTTTCTACAACGACCAAAACGATATACAACACGTCGCTTATAAACATTACAAAATTAAAAAAAAACCGAGTCTCACAGGCCTAGAACACTGTAGATCCTTCCATGCTTGGAGTTTCAATTAAATTTTGGAAAAAAGTAAATATTTTCCATTAGCAAAATTGCATCTAATATTTATATTCTTTAAAGAATTCACAAATTTCGCTAAAGGTTCGTTTAGTGATCTCATTAATCCTTTTTCCTTGAATCATTATGAGCTATTGTGATCCATATCCTGTTTTTTCTCAACATTAACCCACGAGATCTTCTTTTCATGATCATCCTATGACACAAACATGGAATCATCTTCTTGATAGATCTCAAGATAGGCAGCCTAATCAATCTACTCAACCTATTCGCTCTGTTTTATCTAGGTATTTGTGGTCCCCTCCAACTATTGTACCGACCAAGTTACCAATGATTTTTAAATAATTGAATATTGTGTAGAGACAAAGAGTAAAATTGCCATTGATGAGAGTTTTCCTATCAATATCAATTCCGAATCTTACAGTCAAAAAGAAAAACATGTGTTGAGCCACATCCGCAGCCTAATGGGGTAATTTGGGACAATACTTCCAAAGTATAGTTTCAACAAGATGTTTAGTGCCAATCAATATGAATAATTTATATTTGGTCAATATTTATTGTGACATCCTACTCTTACATGGTGGCACAATTCTTCTTGGTCGTCCTTAGATGTGCGATGTGACCGCCACTAAAAGACCAAAAAATTGTTACCGAATTTGGTATAATGGTAAACATATCTTACTCTAGCCTCTACCACCGAAAGTCAACACTCACAAACCGTTACCCACGCCCACTTCTCTGGTGCCCACATGTTCTGATTCGTCCCCAATTGAACTAGAAAACGAGTCTCGTCACATAAAAATTTTAGCGAATAAGGATTTTCCTATTTCTCCATTAGCAAATGTACCTTACCTACCAAACGTTACTAATATGCCAAAGACTTGTCAAAAAGCGACACCTAAAGAACTACTTGAGCATTTACCTCATGAGAGCCACGCTGAGTTGATTAGTCAAGATAATGGACTCTTATCACCCAACGCCATTTGTGACCATTGTTTTGTTCTTGCATCTCATGTTCCTTCTCCTACACCAGTTCTAGCTCGCCAGAGTCGAGTTCTTCTCAACGAAGTAGAAATGATGAGGGACAGTCCTAATGATTATTTGTGTTTGATCCTTGATGATATTTGAATGCTGTAAACTTTAATTATTTTATATTTTAGTTTAAATTTAATTATTTTAGATGTATTTAGTTAGAATTGATTTGTTTTGATAAGATTTGTTAGTCAGAATTAGTTTAGATAAGATTAGTTAATTTTAATTTTATCTTTATCTTTTGTTATCTCGATGTTCTATTTAATGGCCTTAAACTTGTATTTTAAATCATTAACTAAATGAATAAAAATATTTTTGGTATGGATTCCAGTTCAACCCTAGGTGTGAATTCCTAGGTTACTTTAGGTGTGGATTTCTAAAGGCATGCTTGTGATTGTGCGGCATCATGCAGTGATTCAAACATGTTGCAAACTTTTTGCCTCTTAATTGCCATATTATTCAGTTACAATGGGCTGATATTACACATAAACCCATGTCCTCTGTTGGAAAAGATGTCCTCTATATGCAGCCAATGATGGCATAGTAACTAACTAACTAACTAACTAACAACAACAACAACAACAACAACAACAAAGAAAAAAAAAACCAGCAAAAGCAGTAAAACATCATGAGATCTATAATGATAAGAAAGTAATAGGCAAGCCCTATTACCAGCGCAACAGTGGTTCTTGTCAAAGCAGTGCACAGTTAGTAAAAGAACAGGAGTACACTGCTCTAGCAAATGGAAAGCTACTCTCAAAAAAGAGCAGTCTGCAGTGTAATAATAATAATAGTCACAGTTGTATTACGTAATGGAGAAAAGGAAAATAATAGTAGTAGTAACAGTAAAACATGTGTTCAGTAGTAGCTGAACTTCACAATGATCTTAAACAGAGTTCAAAACTACCAACTTTAGCTCAAGAATCTCACCGATGCTGTGGCCAGAGGTGCTTTAACAAAATCTAAGAAGAGATCCTCCATAGATTGTCCCAACTCTTTTTCTACGGCTCCGCAAACCTACCAGAAGGGGGTGAGGGAAGAATGGGAATTTAACTTTCAGTTAAGCAATAATGTTTTCAGCAGACGTTGTAGAAAACAGAAATACCAACTTACATGCATACATACTCATTAACATAAAGAAGGTGCAACTGAGGACACTATTAACCTAGTATAAATGTTATCTTTTATTTTCTCTCGCATGTGTTTCAAACTTTTGGTGTAAACCTTCATGTGTTTGTTTGATGTTTTAGAAATTGATAGTTGTATTAAAAGAAAGTACATTTTGGTATTATTTCCATACTAGTAATTACCCGTGCCTAAAGACGCTTTAAACATAATTTAATTATAAATTTAATTTTAAATAATAAATAATCTTTTAATTATTAAGGGGGATAGATTAAATATTTTCATTGTTGATTCTTAATTTAAATCAAAAGTAACGAAAAAGATATATATCAATTAAACAAATTTACAAAATCAACTATTTTTTTAGACATCATATATATATATATATATATATATATATATATATATTAACAAAAATATGAAAAATAAAGGGAAATGTTTGATTTTCAATAAAGAGAAAAAAATTAGGTTTTAAATAAAGAGAAAAAAAATTAAATTTTAGAGAGAGAGGGGGGCAGTCAGTTAGAGAGAAGAGAGAAGAGGTGATGCCATGGAGAACACATGTGACATCAAAACCGTTGTCTCTTAGTGGTTACGAAATCTACAAAAGAAATTATTTCATCACGGAAAAATGTTTGGTAATATAATAGCATGCAAAACACGAATACAAATTTCAATTGTACATCAAAGAAAGATTGGTTATACAGAAAACACCCCAAACCGACCCAAATATTCGTAGGATCATGATTCATGACCCAAAGGGATCTAGCCACTACAAAAGGAATGAAAAGATGATTAATCGAACGACCATCTTGCTTACACATGCATTACCAATTAACTATGATTTGCCACCTCCTCGCATGTTATCAACAGTATTATTGCTTTAAAGCCATAAGCTATTCCAATTACAAAGCCATCTCATTTCGCCTAAAAAAAATAAAATAAAAGAGGATAATTTTCTAACTAATGAATTAAAACTGTCGAGGGAGTTTGATTTTATTTGATTATGAGGTCCTACGAATGTTCTAAATATTGGCCATTATGTACCGAATCAACTGATACGTAACGAGATTTTAGATCTCTGATGCAGATCTAATGTATTGATCAAAACTTTTCGATATCCGTCGATATATAGTCGTATCACTACCGATACTAATACTTTCAATACTACGATTTAGAACCTGGGCTCTTATGATCTTAACACAAACCCTTAATTTTTTATTGCTTCCTTTTTGTGATAGGTAAGTTAAAAATGCTCGAAATGAGTCTTTTAATGTGAAATGTGATTGAAGCCATTTGTGTATGCTCCAAGGCTCGTCAACCCTTAATTTTAATAATATAGGTTTCTCGAGCTGATATCGGACAGATTTATTAGAACTTTACAAAGCAACTTTTAGCAACTTTTTTCAAATATGTGTCAATTTTGCAACTTAAGCTTTCCGCTTGTAGTACAAAAACTACTTTAAAAGAATAAAACAAAAAGCTAATTATTGAGAAATGAGAAGTTCCATTTTGGCGCTTTTTAGTTTGCATTTTTCAATAATCAACTTTTGTCATTAGTTTAGCTGGCTGCAACGAACACTCACATCCTCTAAAGACATGTGATTTTCACCCTCTGAGATTCAAGTTAGAATTGCATAATCCAACCTTTAACATAACTCGTTCCACGATATCCATGTCGAAACCACATAAAAGCATAGATTTTACAACACCAATTATAATACTCACACACCACCTAGAATTAATTCCAAGCGGTGAGCTTTAAAACAACAATCAAAAAGAAGACATAAAATGTCCACATGCTAGTAGCTATCATGCACTAACTTGCATCATTCATTAACGAGAGACTACACTTTTGTCCATTGGTAATAGGGGAAAAAGTTAAGGGTTCTATATCATGACAATAGACATTTGTCAAGGTAATGCTGTAACAGAGTTGATACTTACATAAATTAGATGATCCAAGGGCATACATTTATTATGTTTCACCTGATCAAAATATTTACATAATGTTATAGGTATCCTAAGTCTAACCGTCAAAATGATCATTACTAAAATGCGAACAGCCCATCTCCCACTTGAAAGTATTATTCGCTTTGATCCTACATAGCAATTGGCCTAGCGGGTTTGTTCCTCTAGGCTCTAAGCTCAAAAGACGGCTTGGACATCGTTCGCATTTGAGGTGGGATGTGAGCATCCCCACCTCAGTGCAAATACGACCCAAATTTCGATGCCATGTAAGATGTGCTCCCATTTGGAAGTATGGCCCGCCGGGCCTAGCCCAACAACTAACCTAACGGGTTTGTCCCATTGGGCTCTAAGCCCAAAAGACACCTCTAAGTTGGAAATGGAAGCGTCTCTCAGACATCATCTAAATTTGACGAGGGATGCCAACAATTAGACTATCAGAAGCCTAGAGCCAAATGATGGTTGTGGACGTTCGTATGATATAATAAATGATAATTCTCTGCTTAATATCCACAAAGAGAAAAATGAAAATGTGGAAAAGGGAATAAAGAAAGAATGCATCAACTATATGAGAAAAGGAAAACAAATGTGAACGTGACATAGAAATAAAGAAAATAATGCATTGATTATGTGAAAAGCTAGACCTTGTTTCAAGAAAACCCCACAGAGCTTGCAATCATTTTATTGCCTGACTGTGTAAATGAGAAAAAGTGCACGAAAACCTTTATTTTTCTGTTTCATCTTAAAAGCTCAAAATCAATAAAAAGTACCTCTTCTACCGGGCGAGGGGGAAGAGAGTCCTGTAACTGCTTGAGAAGATATATATAGGCCTCAGGAAGCACATCTGCACGCGTAGACAAATACTGCCCAAGTTTCACCCACAAGCCTTCCAACTCTATCATCAAATTGAGAATACGCTTAGCGTTACGCTCATGAGCTCTTTCCCATAGAGCAGCTCTCTTAGATTTTCTCATCCATTTCTCTCTCTGTTGTAAAGCCTTCGAGTATACACATAAAGACAATTACAAAAAAAATGCTTTCAGGCATAGAAGTAAAGGTAATTTGGTTTTCCACATATGAGAAGAGATGCGATATCAATCATAGCATACCTTGTAATCCAAGTAGATAACAAAAGCCAATGTGAAAACTTTCATCCGCCTTCTGTAGATGTTCATCCATCCCATCTTTGCAGCTGGGTCACAAAATAGATACAAAAAAAAAACTATCAAGCTTAAAATACCAGCAGTAAAACTCTGGCCAGTGCCCTTGGCATTGCATAGGATTTCATCTTTTGTAGGTTGCGCTGCTCTATCCTGTTGTATCACATGCAGAAAACCATGCTCCTCTATTCTGCTATAGATGTTCTCTATTTTTTTTAATCCCTGTGGTAAAGAATTAACACCCTTCCTCCTTACTTCTTGCACTATATTACTTTTTCTTCCTTCTCCCAAAACATAAATCCAACTTCCATTTTATATCTTTTTACCAAACTAACTTTATTTTCAATCAATAATATTCAATGCATTTTTTTTTTAAAGGTTAGTATTTGCATTATAAAATATGATCATTTATGATGTTCCTTTTCTTTCCAAACATCCCTACATTTAGAGAGATTCAAAAACGGGGTTTCAAGTGATAACTACATCTCTCTATTTTTTCTCATTTCTCTCCATTTCTCTTCTCCTTAGTTCTCCATTTTGCTCCTCTTAAGTAATCCATACAAGTCAACAAAAAAGACAATCACTTCTTTTCTGTTCTCTCCAAATCATTCAATCCAAACAAGCTGTTACAGTTTAGGAAATTTTTAAAAACAAAAACAATAAACATAAACATCACCATCTGAACACTTCCCTTTCATTTCCCCATTATTTACGATAAGCAAAACAAGGCCTTATCTTCGTGTTGAAGTAATGGCAATTGTCGACTAAGTGTTAGACTGCGCACTTAGTTGCAGTTACGAGAATTCCATTTACTAATTAGTAACCGAAGAAATAAGATTCTTTCTTCCTGGCGCTTTTTAGGTTCTCAGCTAGAAGAATTCCGCATCAAGAAAATCGAGAATAATTGAATTGCAAGGCAAAGCGTAGAAAGTCAACAGCTCATCAATCAACAAATCAAATCCAAAAGTCAAAACATACAGATGACGGAATAGAACATAATTCAGAAGATCGGCAGAAAAAGTTAACAAACAAACAATTGACAAACAAGAAAAGAGAAATCAGAAAAACAGAATCGCATTACTTCGGGATTCCAGAGAATCAACAAAACAAAATTAAAAATAACTAAATTGGTTCGTGAATTTACCGGAAATTAAGTTGAGGAATAGAAGAATTGAGAGTGCTTTACAGAGAGAAAGAGAGTATGGAAACGAGATTGTTGGAATCGATCGAATCGATCGATAACGGGGGTCGCTTTTAGGATTTCTTGGTCCACCAGCGTTGTGACCAGCCGCTCTTCCTGACAAAAATCATCCAATTTGACCCAAGATAGCGTATGTTACTTACTCGCTTCATTTTTCTCCGTTCACAAGGTCTATGGGATGGGTCGTGCTGCCATACCCAACGGCGGTTTTGGAGCATGATGCCCCAAACTGTTATCAGCCGTTCGATGGTAAATTTTAATTCCCAGCCAATCTCAGCCGTCCAAGCTAATATCTGCACAGCCGACGTATCCTCTCCCCCACGATGTAATCTGAGCCCTCCAAATTAGATGTTTGATTACAATGTTTCTTTGGCCTTTTCGCTTCCTCTCCCGCGTTGGTTCGTTCGCGTTCTCTCTCCCGCTTTCTGTGTTCTCTCTCCCTCTCGCTCTCTGTCTCCTCTCTCTCCCGCTCTCTGTTCGCTCCCTCTTGCTCTCTCGCCCTGTGTCTCGTCTCTCTCCTGCTCTCTGTTCTCTCTCTCTCTCTCGCTCTCTGTGTCTGATCTCTCTCACGCTCTGTCTCTCCCTCTCTCGCGCTCTCTGCCTTCCTCTCTTGTGTTCTCTCCCGCCAAACTTGTCGTGGTTTCCCTGTCGGCTGCTCAGCTCTCCGGTGTGAACCTCTCTCCGACAAAGCATGTCTCTTTCTATCTCTCTCTGTTATTTAATGACAGTTATTTGTTGATGTTATCTCATAATATATGTGTAAATGATGTGCATTATAATTTATTAATATTTGTATCTTGTATGATTTTTTGACTTTGACTTAATTGGTAAATAGAATACTTATATTGTTCTCTTTTGAGTTTATTTAAGCTGTTGAGTTGATTGAAGTTGATGAATTTTTTATTTAATGACTTTTTTTGTAATTTATGTGTTGCACAATATATTTAACTCGTTGATTATACCTTAACTTGTTAATTAAGTCTTCATGATTACCATTTAATCTTAATTATGCTAACAAAGTAAGTGATGATGTAACTATATTCTAAGCTTGAAAAAATAAATATTAATCAGCATAGTTGACTTAAAAAATAAATGCTAACAACATTGGTAATAATAGAGTTGTAAATGGACCTTTGCATATCCCATTGAAAGTTGCCTTGCATAGGGAAGAGTCACATGCTGCCTTTTTATCCCACTAACTGCATTATAATGCTGAGCAATTGACAAAGCGCTAGCAACCTTTATTTACTATTATAATGCTGAGCAATTGACAAAGCGCTAGCAACATTTATTTATTTGCTAATGGAAGTGTTAAATTTTTATTAATCAACCTACCTTTCTATATTATGCACTACATTAAATTCTAATACCTCCCAATAATTACATACATGATTTATTGATTGATATATATTTTTTTTTTTTTAGTCTTTAGTACATGGTGTTCTGTTGTAACTCTAACTACGCCATCAACGTTAGTTGATTAGTGTGTGAGGCCACTAAAACTTCTAACTGAGCTGTACAAAATATAAAATCGCATTCCTTTAATGCGCACTAGTTTTGTCTTTCCATAATTTGACGAACAAGGGAAGAACGAACTTAGGTCGCTACCTCATATCAGCAAGAGTAATTTTGGTTTTTTTTTCTTCTTTCTATGTGATGTATTGAACTAGAACCCTACTTACAAATATATTTTATTTGATCTCCTTTGTGTACACAAGTTTCTACGTCTAATACATGTTTCATAAAATGCTTCAACTAGAGAGTATGTTTATGATTTGCAACGGTTGCACCCAAAGATCCTAAGAATATTTGGCCTATACTTCTATTGTGTTCCTTGCATAGTAGTAGCTGTAAATTATGCAAGCATACATTGGAGAGAGTAATGAGATAGGCATTTCCATTGCACTCACAAGTCATAACTCTACTAACAGAGAGAGAGAAAAAAATCCACCCATCTAGAAATAGAGAAATATAATGGGGGTTAATTTCCATGGTGGGACCTCCAATTAAACTTGAGGTAGAACTATAGGATTCATAACTAGTCTTCTCATCAAAACTTCACGTAACAAAAAAGTCCATCGTTGCCACTCAAAGCTCATCTAAAACCTTTTGCCCAGCGCATGTCTTCTCAAACACATAGGTTAAGAAATCCCAAGCACTGGAATTGATCGTTCCCATCACAATCGATTTAAATAACGAACAAATTAAAGCTCACATTTCATAAAACAAACATTCTTATCTGAGAAAGCTGAAGCATAAATTTGAAAATCAAGTTTCAACGTAGTTTACTCACCAACAGAACATGAAGAATGAATAATCAGTCTCTCGATTTGACAAAGTGCCTGCCCATATAGCTTGGTTTTGAAGAAGTGCGAAATGTTCTTTGGAATAAACCAATTACCACGATTCCTTTGTCTCCCATAAAATCAATTAACATGAAATTGCGTCTCAGTTGTAGATTAGTTTGCAATGCTAGACTGCAAGAGTGGATGGTGTCTCACTTAAGTCTATGAATCCTTGGTTTTAGAGCATCAACACCTCATCGCAATACTGCAACCTACGATCACCATACAGCAAAACTCAATAAACTTCAAAGTCTACAATGGATTCAATAAATCAATTAATCATATTGTGTTACTCATAACTAACATATATGACGTCTTCAAGGTATACTCGTAAATAGTTTTAATGATTCTCTTGACCCATCTGAAGAGAAGTTGTTATCATTGTAGTCCACGAAACCACATCTCTTGTTCTCATTCTTCCAAACAAACACAAGCCATATTCTAATTTCCCGCACTTGTTTTACATCATACCAAGAGTATTAGCCACAAATGAGCTCACATCAATGCCTTTCTTCGTTGCTTGGGTGTGGATTTCCCTCCTATAATTAAATGCACCTGTATCAGCACACGCCTTCAATGCAATTGCAAATGTGTATGAGTTATACTCCTCACCTGCTACCCACATCTCAGAAAAGTATCTCAACCCTTCGTTCGTATACCCAGCACGCACAAGCCCTATTATAATGGCAGTCCATGAAACAACATTTCTAAGAGGCATTTCATCAAAGACTCTGCACCCCTCCCAAATTCTGTCGATTTTTGCATACATATCTAGAAGTGCACAACCCACGAAAACAGAGTAAACAAAACCAGTTTATACAGAATACCCACGTAATAATTCTTCATGTTTCACATTCAAGTTGAGTCCATAAGTCTTGAGTGCAACACTAAGCGCGAAGGGATCCATTCCAAGATTAGGCTCAACCCACATTTTTTACAACAAACATAATGCTTCGAATGAATCAAGGGCATTGACATAACCAGAAATCATTGTGGTCCATGAGACAACTTCTCTGTAAGACAACTTATCAAACGTTTGGTAAGCATCTTTCAACTGATCGATTTTGAGTAGTTGCTTCAACTTAGAGTTAACTTCAAACATATTAACTGGAGGAACATTGTTAGTATTTAGAGATGAGTGCTCTTTGTTTTGCTTTAAAGCCAAAAGGAGTTTGGGTTCATTATAGGCAAGGCTTGATGTTGTAAATGATCGCCTCACATTAAAATAAATTGATAAATCAATGTCTGTGTTAATCTAGTAGCCATATGTACAGTTACATATTGAGTGGAACGTACCAAGATGACGTTGAAGAGACAGATCTAAAGCACATAACTAGAGTTGTGGACCACTCAATCTGCAATTTGAAAGAGTTAGTACTGTTGATGGATTGACTAGGTGAATTAACCAATCACCTAAATAACTATGTCACGGGCAGACTGCATTAATTTAGGGTGTAATTTAGGATTAATTATTCGATAGTCCCGGTTTTATATGGCATTGGTTACATAGTGCTCCCATCAAATCCTGTAGCAAAAAATAATCCGCATAGAACATTGTGGGCTCACCTTTGTTAAGTAAGTAGAAGACAAAGTGAACCAACTTAGTGTGCATCGCGACTTCTTATTTGTCAAGAGTACCACATATGCCACATGATACTCCGATGGTATTTAATAACTTTTCATAACATAGGCCCCATGCACCCATATTTTAAGAAGGGTCCTAGAAATTAGGTGATGGGTCCAACAAGTCCACCATATACTTCAAGTCCTTGTCTTCAACGAATACTATTGGCAATCGTTTTGGGTCCTATCAGATCAAATCGTAGGATTGGATATAACGTTGAGATGGATATAACGTTAAAAGCGTGTTTTAGTAAACGACGTCATTTTAGTGTTAACCTAAAAGCGCTTTTGCTAATCACACTTTCAATTAAAATATATAATTTCAACTAAAATCGCTTTTAGCAACCGCACTTCATTTATACAGTTTAAAAACATGTTTACTAACAACGTTTTCTAAGCTATAAAACGTGTTTGCGAAACACGTTTTAAGTGGAATTTTTAACTTAAACTGAAAACTTGTTTACTAACAACGTTTTATTCATAATGTTTTTTATTTCAAAGTGTTTTCTAACCACGTTTTTACGTAATTTGGGAATAAAGTTTTAAAACCCCTACTCCGGTAATTAAGTTTCAAAATTTGCTTATTTTGGTAAAAGAGCCTGGCATGCAAGTGTCATATATAGTTGTAGAAGTTATCATCCTTGCAAGTAAAAGTGGTCACATTATGTGGTAAAAACACACTAGACATAAGACCTAAAACTTGGCACATGGCATGCTTGGGTCATATCTAATACGAGAAGTTATCATACTTAGTGGTAGAAATGGTCACATATAGTAGTAGAAACTCACTTGACAAATGACCAAAGTAGTAACACATGGCATCTAAGTGTCACATTTTGTAATAGAATTAGTCATACATGGTGGTATAAGTGGTCACATATGGTGATAGAAATACACAACCTATTACCAAAATGGTATCACATGGCATCCCAATGTGACATTTTCTGGTAGAATTGGTCATACATAGTGGTAGAAGTTGTCATATTGGGTGGTAGAAGTCACTTGACCTATGACCAAAGTTGTATCACATGGCATCCAAGTGTCACATCTTGTGGTAGAATTTGTCATACTTAGTGGTAGAAGTGGTCACATATAGTAGTAGAAACTCACTTCACATATGACCAAAGTGGTACCACATGGCATCAAAGTGTTACATTCGGGTGTAAAAGTGGTCATGTTGAGTTATAGAAGTGGTCACATACGGCTGTGGAAACACACTTCACATATAACCAAAGTATTACCAAATGGCATCAAAGAGTCACATTCGGGTGTAGAAGTGGCCATAAAGAGTTGTAGAAGTGATCGCATGTGTTTGTAGAAGCACACTTCACATATGACCAAAGTATTACCAAATGGCATTAAAGAGTCACATTCGGATGTAAAAGTGGTCCTGCTGTGTTGTAGAAGTGGTCACAAGTGGTTATAGAAATACACTTCACATATGACCAAAGTTGTACCCAATGGCATCAAAGGGTCACACTCGGGTGTAGAAGTGGTCATATTGAGTTGTAGAAATAGTCACGTGGTTGTAGAAACACACTTCACAAATTACCAAAGTTGTACCAAATGGTATCAAAGGGTCACATTTTGGTGTAGAAGTGGTCATATTTAGTTGTAGAAGTGGTCACTTACGGCTATAGAATCACACTTTACATATGATCAAAGTATTACCAAATGGCATTAAAGGGTCACATTCGGGTGTGAAAGTGGTCATGTTGAGTTATAGAAGTGGTCACATGTAGTTGTAGAAACACACTTTACATATGATCAAAGTGGTACCAAATGGCATCAAAGGGTAACATTCGGGTGTAGAAGTGGTCATGTTGAGTTGTAGAAGTGGTCACATGTGGTTGTAGAAACACACATCACATATGACCAAAGTGGTACCAAATGACATCAAAGGGTCACATTCGGGTGTAGAAGTGGTCAGGTTGAGTTGTTGAAGTGGTCATATGTGGTTGTAGAAACACACTTCACATATGAATAAAGTCTTACCAAATGGCATCAAATGGTCACATTCAGGTGTAGAAGTGGTCACATGTGGTTGTAGAAACTCACTTCACATATGACCAAAGTATTGCCAAATCGCATCAAATGGTCACATTCGGGTGTAGAAGTGGTCGTGTTGAGTTATATAAGTGATCACATGTGGTTATAGAAACTCACTTCATGTATGACAACAGTATTATCAAATGGCATCAAATGGTCACATTCGGGTGTAGAAGTGGTCATGTTGAGTTGTACAAGTTGTCACATGTAGTTGTAGAAACACACTTCACATATCACCAAAGTATTACCAAATGGCATCAAAGGGTCACATTTGGGTGTAGAAGTGGTCATATTGAGTTGTAGAAGTGGTCACATGTGATTGTAGAAACTCACTTCATATATGACCAAAGTATTACCAAATGGCATCAAATGGTCACATTTGGGTGTAGAAGTAGTCATATGGAGTTGTACAAGTGATCACATGTGGTTGTAGAAACACACTTCACATATGACCAAAGTATTATCAAATGGCATCAAAGGGTCACATTCGGATGTAGAAGTGGTCATGTTGTGTTGTAGAAGTGGTTACATGTGGTTGTACAAATACACTTCACATATGACTAAAGTATTACCAAATGGCATCAAAGGGTGACATTTGGTTATACAAGTGGTCATGTTTAGTTGTAGAAGCAGTCACATGTGGTTGTAGAAACACACTTCACATATGACTAAAGTATTACCAAATGGCATCAAAGGGTCACATTTGGGTGTAGAAGTGGTCATGTTGAGTTGTAGAAGTGATCACATGTTGTTGTAGAAACTCACTTCACATATGATCAAAGTATTACAAAATGGCATTAAATGGTCACATTTGGGTGTAGAAGTGGTCATGTTGAGTTGTTGACGTGGTCACGTGTTGTTGTAGAAACACACTTCACATATGAATACAATTTTACCAAATGGCATCAAATGGTAACATTCAGTTGTAGAAGTGGTCATGCTGAGTTGTAGAAGTGGTCACATGTGATTGTAAAAACTTACTTCACATATGACCAAAGCATTACAAAATTGCATTAAAGGGTCACATTCGGGTGTAGAAGTGGTCATGTTGAGCTGTAGAAATGGTCACATGTGGTTGTAGAAACACATTTCACATATGACCAAAGTGGTTCCAAATGGCATCAAGGGGTTACATTCTGGAGTAGAAGTGGCCATGTTGAGTTGGAGAAGTGGTCACATGTGGTTGTAGAATCACACTGCACATATGACGAAAATGATTCCAACGGGCATCAAAGGGTGACATTCGGGTGTAGAAGTGGTCATGTTGAGTTGTAGAAGTTATCACATATTGTTGTAGAAACACACTTTATATATGAATAAAATCGTACCAAATGGCATCAAAGGGTCACATTCGGTTGTAGAAGTGGTCTTGTTTAGTTGTAAAAGTGGTCACATGTAGTTGTAGAAATACACTTCACATATGACGAAAGTATTACCAAAGGGCTTCAAAGGGTCACATTCGGGTGTAGAACTGGTCATGTTGAGTTATAGAAGTGGTCACATGTGATTAAAGAAACACACTTCACATATGATCAATGTGGTACCAAATGGCATCAAATGATCACATTCAGGTGTATAAGTGGTCATGTTGAGTTGTAGAAGTGCTCATATGTAGTTGTGGAAATACACTTCACATGTCACTAAAGTATTACCAAATGGCATCAAAAGGTCATATTCGGTTGTAGAAGTGGTCATGTTGAGTTGTAGAAGTGGTCGCATGTGGTTGTAGAAACTCAGTTCACATATGACCAAAGTATTACCAAATGGCATCAAAGGGTCACATTCGGGTGTAGAAGTGGTCATAGGGAGTTGAAGAAGTGATCACATTTTGTTGTAAAAACACATTTCACATATGACCAAAGTATTACCAAATGTCATCAAATGGTCACATTCGGATGTAGAAGTGGTCATGTTGAGTTGTTGAAGTGGTCTCATGTTGTTGTAGAAACTCACTTCACATATGACCGAAGTATTACCAAATGGCATCAAAGGGTCACATTCGGAGGTAGAAGTAGTCATGTTGTGTTGTAGAAGTAGTCACATGTGATTGTAGTAACACACTTTACATATGACCAAAGTATTACCAAATGGTATCAAATGATCACATTTGGTTGTACAGGTTGTCATGTTTAATTGTAGATGTGGTCACATGTAGTTGTAGAAACACACTTCACAAATGACCAAAGTATTATCAAATGGTCTCAAAGGATCACATTCAGGTGTAGAAGTGGTCATATGGTGTTGTAGAAATAATCACATGTGGTTGTAGAAACACACTTCACATATGACCACAGTGTTACCAAATGGCATCAAATGATCACATTCGGATGTAGAAGTGGTCATGTTGTGTTGTAGAAGTGGTCGCATGTGGTTATAGAAACACACCTCTTATATGACCAAAATATTACCAAATGGCATCAAAGGGTCACATTCGTGTGTAGAAGTGGTCATGTTGAGTTGTAGAAGTTGTCACATGTGGTTGTAGAAACACACCGTGATATTGTGTAGCATTAATCTTCATATGTAATTGTAAAATGGGTCATTTCTTGTAGTAAAAGTTGTGATATTGAATTATACAATTGGTCAAGTATAGTTGTTGAAATGATGATATTGAGTAGTATTAATCTTCATATATAATTGTTAAATCGGTCATTTCTTGTAGTAAAAGTTTTGATATTGAGTTATACAATTGGTTATGTATAGTTGTAGGAATGATGATATTGAATTGTATTAGTGTTCGTGTCTAATAGTAAGAAGAACCATATGTAGTTGTAAAAGTTGTCTGTACTATTATTTTTGGTGGGAAAACCCTAATACCACATTTTGTTATTATTTTTTGCGGGAAACCACTTACTCATTTTTTGTTTTGTAATCAGTGGCTTAGATGATTTTGGTACCTAATCCAATAACCCAAATTTGTTGGGGCATGATGCCCCAAAACCACTTTGGGGCATCATAGAAAAATTCTATGGGATGGGTCCTACTGCCATACCCAACAACGATTTTGGGGCATGATGCCCCCAAACTGTTATCAGCCGTTCCATGATAAAATTTAATTTCCAGCCAATCTCAGTCGTCCAAGCTAATATCTCTGCAGCCAGAGCATCCTCTCCCCCACGATCTAATTTGAGCCCTCCAAATTTGAACAATCACAACGTCTTGCTGCCGTTTCACTCCTCTTCCGCATTTGTTCGCATTCTCTCTTTCGCTCACTGTCTCCTCTCTCTCCCGCTCTCTGTGTTTCTCCCTCTCGCTCTCTGTCTCCTCTCTCTCCCCTGCTCTATTCACTCTCTCTTGCTCTCTCGCTCTCTCGCTCTGTCTCGTCTCTCTCTTGCTCTCTGTTCTCTCTCTCTCTCACGCTCTGTCTCTCCCTCTCTCGCACTCTCTGCCTTCCTCTCTTGCGTTTTCTCCCTCTCTTGCTCTCTCCCTCTCTTCCTCTCTTGCATAGTAATAATATATGTTAGTTTTAAATTTTCAAAATATATCTCAAGACCAATAACAAGCATTGTTAGTTTTAATTTCCAAAATGCATCTCAACAAAAAATTTTATATTCGTTAGTTTTAAGTTTTCAACTATACTAAGTTTGATTATTTGCTGATTATATTCAAATTGTTAATTAGGAGTATCAAAGATGAAATCCATTTGGTGAGCTTTCCTACTTCATTTAGAAATTAACGACCCAATTAGTTTCATGGGTTTGTTGAAGAGAAAACCAGCTTCTTGTTTCTATGTTTTTTGTCTCTTTTTTTGAAAAGAAAAATTTGCAAGTTTTCCTAAGAACATATCTTTGGATTGATGAGTCAATCCGCTCCAATCATCTCACAAGTTTTATATTGCTCAGGATCCTCTAGAAATCTAAGCATTCATTGGCTTTTGATTTGTTGTTGCATATATCTAACTATCTTGGATCTAAAAAGACAACATATTAACATTGTCTGTTAAAGTAGAGAATGCACCTACCGCAAATGCAGTATTAAAGAAGCAATAGTGAGACATAGTAACTATCATTTCGGGACATGTATTTATGTTTCCTTGGGGCTATTTAGCTGCACTATGCAAGCTATGTATTGGAAGGAAATAGTTAACTATATCTGAGTCAATCTTTGGTTATTCCGCTTATACATGGATGAGACAATCTGTTTCACCCATTCGACTTGAAAGAAGCTTCATTACATTAATAGAATGAACAAACATCAAACTGCATGGCATGAATGTATCAGGTTTCCATCTCAAAACTACTTATAAGTGTGAAGTGAAGTAAACATTTAAGTACTCACAATTTCAAACTTCTCCCTGTTAGCCTAGACATATGTCTCAAGTTTTGAAAATTTTTCACAACCATAATAATTCACTAGCTCAATATAGAGTTGCCATTGAGAGAACAAGAAATATAATAGACTAAAATTTACTTGGTAGTGGTCATAGCTTAAAATGAATATACATACAACATTTAACAATTTTAACGAGATGAATCGAGAAAATTTAAAAAATTTAACATAAAGTTGAAAAGTTCACTAAAAATTAAGCAACATAAAAATTTAGTTTATTAGCTTATTTTTTGATTTTTACAATGTTTTATATTTTAAATAAATTCTTTTGTATTTCTATTAGCAATCCCAAATTTAAGTGAAACTTTTACTTGTGTTTTCACTTTAGTACGAGAAAATATAGGAGCCACAGTTTTTCAAGTTCTACACCAATTTTCTTTCCCACTCTTTGGATGAACAAACACCTAGCATTTGTAATTTTGAAGTATTTGGTTGATTTACTGTGTGTTGTCCGTTACTTTCAAAACCAGTCAAAATATCATGTAATAGCAATTATGTAATGGTTTAATTGGTGCCCAAATATCTTTAAAATTGAAGTTTTTGGTCAGATTTCTATGTGTTGCCCAATGCTTTAAAAAGCCAGTTAAAATGTTATTTAATGCCGTTACGTAATGGTTTTATCCCATTAGAATCTTATATAGGATGACTTTTTACTATGATACATTTTACAAAGTAAAATAGTAGTGTGGACATCTTGGAAGCGTAAGTGTAAGCTGCATAACGGCCCCTTTTCAGTTAGCACATGAAAAAGAAATGGCTTAAATCTTTATCCCTATTTCATTGGTTGAGATGGAAATCTTAGCCTATGAAGCAGTTGGAGATCATGAGATATGTAATCCTATGGTTAATAAAATACAAAAAAAAAGCCATTGATTGTATGTAGAACTTCTAGACTGAGTGAAAGTTTATTTTTCCTTTTCTTTATTTTATTTTCTTCTCTCTAAAATAAGAAAAATGAAATCACTTTTTCTCAGTTGATTGAAGTGGTATTTTTGAAGAGTAACCTCTATCTACTTACTAGTGAAAGTGTTAAATTTTTATTAATCAACCTACCTTTCTATATTTATGCACTACATTAAATTGTAATACCTCCCAAAAACTGCATACGTGATTTGTTGATTGATTTAACTTCTTTTATTTTTAGTTTTTAGTACATGGTGTTCTGCTGTAGCTCTAACTATGTCACGCCCCGAACCCTGGGGATCCGTAAACTAATCCCCAGCTGACTCGTATAAGAAATTACCCAATTAAACATTTGTTTCATTAACAATTTGAACTCAAAATGTATTTGAAAGAAAATAAAGATTTTCGACAAGTAACCATATCCTCATGCATATAAAAATACAATCAAATACTTTGAGTTTCCAAGTGTCCCTTTACAATAACAATTTCATTACAGTAATTCATTTCTGCTTATGTACAAACATGATATAGAATATAAAATCTTTCTTCAAGCCCTTTCTCAAAATGCATTTCTTGCCCTGGTATCGCCCCTGGTCCTCAACACGTGAAATGATTTGGTAAACATACGTGAGCCGAAACTCGTAGGATATAGATTAACCCAGATGTAATGCATGATTTGTGAGGTGTGATGGGTGCAACCGAAAAAAATGCAAGTTTTCACCAATTTATTTTTCCTTCACACGCACACACCCACGCACACCAATTTGTTCAAGTTCATCCTTTCATATTATTTATATCATCAGTTCATTATCCGATGTTTTACAAAAATTGTGTTTCATTTTTTATTACCCAGTTTATCTCAAAATCGTATCACAATTAATGAACCGATATCGGGTGCAGCTTATAGAAACTCCTCCCTATTAATTCCTAATAGGCTACGCGAAGCCATTGAGTAATAGATAGCTCTATAACTCACCACAATACAACACTACATTTCGAGAGCTAACATGTGGGCATATGGTCCCCATCTTGCGCAAGTTTGCAGTCTTTCACCGCGGAGTCGCCAGACCAACTTAATCCACATCAATCCATACGATTTATTATTTGTTCAATTTCACAAAAAAAAAAAACAATCTGGGAGTCCAACCCACAACCAGTTCCTCTCCCAATTATTTCACACATTATCGTTTCAATTCCAATTTCAACTTTTTCATTTTATTGTCAAGTTAGATTCGGTTTTAGTATTCACTTTCTCTTTTCAAATCAAATGCATCAAAAGTTCCATTACACAACCTTTCATGAATCATATTTTACATTTCTTTCATTAATCTTATAATACACCAATAACACAAAATTGAATTCCTTTCAAATCAAGAAGTGTGAAAAAAATAGAATACACCCATCATATGCATATACATGTATATACAAGTTAAAATTCGTGTTTTCTCTTAAAAGCTTGAACTCTTAAATGATAACCATGTCACAACATCGTCCACAATTTTTCACAGCCATACTGTTTTCAAGACTTTAGTTACACGTCAAAAATCTATTTTTATCGCAAACACCACCAATCGGTATGATACTAGCATCCCAACTCAAGTGTAGTGAGGTAGGTAAATCCATAGCCCAAGGGATGAAAATGTACAATATTGATGAAAATATCCTTTCTAAAAGCATTTTGGCCAAAAACGGGTAAAAAATGGTTAAGAAAATTTAACATACCCTCACTATTTTAATCATAACGTTTTCTACAAAAAGAATTTTCTTTTGAGAGTAGTCTTGTTGGAAAGAGGATTTCTGGGACTTCGATTTTAGTATAAAAACAACCCCATTCGGAGTCTAAATGAGAAAGATATAATAAAAAGAGTTGGCCATGCACAGCTAGTCCGCTCGAGCAGACGTCAGGCGCTCGAGCGCCCAACTCTCTGCCAGTTGACTGCTCGAGAGGACATGGCTCCTCTCAAGCGCACTGGCACCCGAGAAAACCCCATATTTGCCCCTTTTTTGAGTTTCAAGTCCCAATATACATTCTCTTCACAATTATATTTCAAATTTCCATCTTCAAACCCAAATCATTGAATTAGAAGTCTCATAAACCCCTTTTATACCACAAATCTTCAAATACAAAAGGTTAATCACTCCTTAAAAACCCCCCATTTTATAAAATCCAAGTCAACTTAAACACACCTATCAAGTTTTCACATTTCACATGAAATTAACTAGATTTTTACTCATGCTAAGAAAATATCAACCCAAATCATATCAAACATGTAAGAACCTGGTATGTGTTTATTTATGCTTATATATTTTTGGTTAAGTGAGGAAACGGAATTACTTTTAGACATGGGTGTTATAAAAAATTTTGTTCATTAACAGTTAACTTACTGGCATGTGAAGGTGTAATTGAGATGCAGGATGCTAAATGACATTAATTTGAGATTAAGTATAGCTTATTAATTTAAATTCTTGGAATGTAGTGTTAAAATTAAGTTGTAAGTGTGGAATTGAATTATAAAGTTAATGGAATTAAATTAGAGTGAAATGGATCATGAGAGTTAAAGTTTGAAAGAGAAATGAGGAAATCATAATAAGCAAACCAAGCATGGCCCTTAGGCCATTCTAGAATTTTGTAGGGAAATGCGGGAGAGAGATATAAGCAAGGGTCCCACCCTCATCCATCACCCACACCACCCTCTTTCCACATTCTCTTCTTCTCCTCTTCTCTTATTCTCTGGGGAAATTAGGGAGAAATTCCACTACCCCTAGAACCCTAACCTTCCCCACTCAAATTGGTGAAGCTAGATCACATTTGGGAGCTATCAAAGGAGATCCAAGACCCACAAACAAGGAAGTCAAGATTTGAAGCATCAAAGGGGTAGCCGAAACCCCTAGGAGGTGATTTTGGCGAAGTCTTGAAGCTTGGAGGTTGATTAAGATAGGATTTAGATTATCATATATGTTTTGTGTTGAATTGGGTTGATAATTTGTTTATATAGGTTTGTGCGTTGAGTTGGATTTTTAAAAAATTAGAGTTTTGAAAATGGTTAGCTATGAATTTGTGAGTTGATTGTGTAAAAATGGGGCTTAAACAACCTAAGATTTCATGTTTTTGCATTAATTTTGGGTTTAGATAGGTTTTGGCTTCAAAACCTAGAGAAAATCAATTTTTCGGTATAGAACCGCTTGATAGACCGATCGATCAGTCTATCAAGCAGTCAAAGGTTGCTCTTGGTATTTTCTATAGGCCAAACCGCTGATAGACCAATCGATCGGTCTATCACGCGGTCTGTTTTACTGGTCAAATTTTTTATTTTCAAATTAATGTATCTCTCTCGTCCGAACTCCGAATTGGGTCAATTTTATATTCAAATCGACGTCCCGAAAGTCCTCTTTCCAACGAGACTACTTCCACAAGAAATTTCTTTTTGTAGAAAAAGTTATGATCAAAATAGTGTGGTAAGTCAGAATTTCATAACTATTTTTCACCTATTTTTACCCAAATGCCTTAGAAAAACTTATTTTCTTTATTATTGGCCCTTTTTACTAAATTTCTAATCCCTTGAGCTAATGGCACACTTATATATATATATAGATTGAGTTGAGAGGTTTGCATTGGTCCTATTGGCTGGGCTTTTCATTATAATAAAAGTGAGTTTCAAATTGATAGGTATATATATATATATATATGGTGGGTGTTCTCTTTTTAAAATAATGTGATATTTTGCTATCAATTTTGCGTTATTAGTACTTGGTGACATTGAAGTGGCGATGTCAACAATGGGAAACTATATAATGAAATTATTAACTTGGAATGAAAACCTACGGTTGAATGTGTAACATGCATAATGAGGGACTGCAGTCCTGCGGTGAAAGCCCTCGAAAATTCATGCATAATGAGGGGCTACGGTACTGCGGTGAAAGCCCGCGAAGGTTTTCATTCAGAGATTAAATATGAAAATTTAACACTTGCTTTTAATGAACCATATGGATTGATGTGAATTAAGTTTGGCTAGCGGCTCCACGGTGAAGACTTAATAAACAATAATAATAAAATGACTGATTTATGGATGGAAACAAACGTTAAATGGAGGTGAATTTTTGTGTGCGTGGGTGTGTGTGTAAAAAGGTAATAATTTGAATAAACGTACATATTTATCTCGGCTACACCCATCACACCTCACAATTCATTCATTAGATATGAGTTAATCTTTATCCTATGAGCTTCGGCTCATGTATATATATTTCAAATTATTTCAGGTTCCGAAGGGCGGGGTGGTACCAATGCTATGGAGGCTTTTGGGAAGGGCCAGTTGATGGAGTCATGATGTCTTTGTTATTTTTGTTACTTTTTCTGTATCTAAACTCAAGGAAAATGATGTAATGAAAGTAATGACTTAGAATTGAATGTGGATTGTCTCAAATATTTGCAAAATGTAAATTTTGGAACTTGGGTTGTTTAATTTAAATCCCGTGAATGTAATGTATTATTTGTTCTACTATTTTGGGGTTTCACCTATGGATATGATCTATTTATGCTGAATTTAGAGGTTAGCTCACGGGCCCGGGTTTGGGACGCGACAAAACATATGAGAGAATCTAGATCTTACCTTGAATTTCTTCAAAAGCTTGAAATTCCTCAAATTTCTCCCTCCTAGGGTTTGGATCTTGGGTGTTCTTGCTTCCTTGGTGCTTCATTTCCCACCTCCTTGCTTCAAAACTTGATTTTCATCATTGGTTACTCCCAATCTAGCCCCTAACCTTCACTTTGTATGATGGAGGGTTAGGGTTTTGGGTTTCTCTCACTCTCTCTCTCAAAGAGAGGAAGAAAAAGAAGAAGAACAAGAAGAAGAACAAGAAGAGAGAGATATGAGATGAAACAATGAAGGTGGTCTCTCCCTCACGTGGCTAACATGTGTATATATATATATATATATATATATATATATATACACCTCCAAATATCTCCATGGTTCGAGAACACTCTAAACATTTTTCAATAGTCCGCTCGAGCGGACCCCCACTACTCGAGCGGTGACTCCTGGAGTAGAACTCTACAAAATTTCTTAAAATTCATCTCAAACTTCCAACTTTGCTCACAATTTAATATTTCAAATTATTCATTAGCACAGCCATATTAACATCATTTGTTACCATATATCTCGATTTCACTTACACATATCACTAATTCAACCATTAACAAGCAAAAATTTATAACGCCCACCCCCAAATTTAATTCTGTCTTCTCATTTAACCGAAAACATGAAATCACAAAATAAACAGATATCGGGTCCTTACAAACTACACCCTCAACGTTAGCTGATTAGTGTGTGAGGTCAGTAAAACTTATAACTGAGCTATACAAAATATAAAATCGTATTCCTTTAATGCCCACCAGTAGTAGAAGTGGTCACATAGGGTGGTAGAAACACCATTGACCTAGGACTTTAGTGTTAGCAAATGGAATTCAAGGGTCATATCTAGTGGTAGAAGGTGTCATGTTTAGTGGTAGAAGTGATCGCATTTGGTGGTAGAAACACCCTTGACCTAGGACCAAAGTGGTAGCACTTGGCATCCAAGGGTCATATCTAGTGGTAGAAGGTGTCATCTTGAGTGGTAGAAGTGGTCACATATGGTTGTAGAAACACCCTTGACCTAGGATTTAAGTCTTACCACATGGCATGCAAGAGTCACATTCAATGGTAGAAATTGTCATGTTGAGTGGTAGAAGTGGTCACATATGGTGGTAGAAACACGCTTGACCTAGGACCTAAGTGTTAGCACATGGCATGCAAGGATCATATCCAGTGGTAGAAATTATCATGTTTAGTGGTAGAATTGGTCACATAGAGTGGTAGAAATACCTTTGAGCTAGGACCAAAGTGATAGCACATGGCATCCAAGGGTCACATATAGTGATAGAAATTTTCATGTTGAGTGGTAGAAGTGGTCACTTAGAGTGGTAGAAACACCCTTGACCTAGGACCTAAGTGTTAGCACTTGGCATCCAAGGGTCATATCTAGCGGTAGAAGGTGTCATATTGAGTGGTAGAAGTGGTCACATAGGACCTAAGTGTTAGCACTCGGCATCCAAGGGTCATATCTAGTGGTTGAAGGTGTCATATTGAGTGGTAGAAGTGGTCACATATGGTGGTAGAAACACCCTTGACCTAGGACCTAAGTGTTAGCACATGACATCCAAGGGTCATATCTAGTGGTAGAATGTGTCATCTTGAGTGGTAGAAGTGGTCACATATGATTGTAGAAACACCCTTGACCAAGGACCTAAGTCTTACCACTTGGCATGCAAGAGTCACATTCAGTGGTAGAAGTTGCTATATTGAGTAGTAGAAGTGGTCACATATGATTGTATAAACACCCTTGACCTAAGACCTAAGACTTACCACATGGCATGCATGAGTCACATATAGTGGTAGAAGTTGTCATGTTGAGTGGTAGAAGTGGTCACATATGGTTGTAGAAACACCATTGACCTAGGACCTAAGTCTTACCACATGACATGCATGAGTCACATTCAGTGGTAGAAGTTGTCATGTTGAGTAGTAGAAGTAGTCACATATGGAGGTAGAAGCACACTTGACCTAGGACCAAAATGGTAGCACAAGGCATGCAAGGGTCATATCTAGTGGTAGAAGTTGTCATGTTGTGTGATAGAAGTGGTCACATATGGTTGTAGAAACACCATTGACCTAGGACCTAAGTCTTACTACATGGCATGCAAGAGTCACATTCAGTGGTAGAAGTTGTCATGTTGAGTGGTAGAAGTGGTCACATATGGTGGTAGAAACACGCTTGACCTAGGACTTAAGTGTTAGCACATGGCATCCAAGAGTCATATCTAGTAGTAGAATGTGTCATCTTGAGTAGTAGAAGTGGTCACATATGGTTGTAGAAACACCCTTGACCTAGGACCTAAGTTTTACCACATGGCATGCAAGAGTCACATTCAGTGATAGAAGTTATCATGTTGAGTGGTAGAAGTAGTCACATATAGAGGTAGAAACACACTTGACCTAGGTCCAAAGTGTCATGTTGAGTGGAAGTTGTCATGTTGGGTTCCACTTCTACCACTATCAGATATAATGGTAGAAGTTGTCATGTTGAGTGGTAGAAGTGATCACTTGGAGTGGTAGAAACACCCATGACCTAAGACCTTAGACTTACCACGTAGAACCCAATTGTCACATTTAGTGGTAGAAATTGTCATGTTGGGTGGTAGAATTTGTCACATAGGGTGGTAGAAACACATTTGACCTATGACCAAAGTTTTAGCACATGGCATTCAAGGGTCACATCTAGTGGTAGAAGTTGTCATGTTTACTGGTAGAAGTAGTCACTTGCAGTAGTAGAAATATACTTCGCATTACACACTTGTGCTTGTCCTTGCTTTTTTTTATTGCTCTTTGTTTTAATGATAGGAATGACTTTCTCTTGATGAGTCATTGTTTTAACAATAATTATGACACGTTAGGTACTAAATAGCCTCATAGTAGAAATACGCTTCCACCTTTGTTTTATTACTATCTATGAATCATTTCATTGGGTTGTAGTAAAAGTGTGGATATCTAGTAGTAAAAATGGTTATATGTTGTAGTAAAAGAAGTCATTTATTGTAGTAAAAGTTGTGATATTGAATTGTACAATTTGGCATATATAGTGGTAAAAATTATGATATTGGGTAATATTAGTGTTCATGTCTAATAGTAGAAGTGATCATATGTAGTTGTAAAAGTTGCCAAAGCTTTTTTTTTTGGCGGAAAAACTCAAAACAACCTTGGTTTGAACAAAACCACCTACTATTTTTGTTTTTTTTAATTCCTTTAATCAATGGCCTATATCTTCTCTAAAACTAATTCAATGGTCCATATTAATTGGGGCACCATGCCCCAAAATCACGTTGGGGCATCATAGAAATTCTCCTATGGCACATGCAAAAGTACAATTCGATTGGACTAATTTAGTAAGTTTTTATTAATTTTGTCTTCTTTATTTTAAAATTTTATTTAACATTTTTTACATTTTGAGTAGCCTGATGAAATGAATAAAAACACAAAAGATTAGCTAAAAGATAAAAAAAATTATTAAAGATAAAAATATGAAACATAAATTTAAATTATTGGCTTCTTTTAACCTATTTTTATATTTTTTAATAAAAGTTTTATTTGAATCGAAACGTTTTATCTTTTTAATTTGTCATTAAGATAGAGCAGTTAAAAAATATAAAAATTTAATTAAATAATAAAAAATTACTAAAAATAAAAATTAAATAAAAAATTAAATCTATCTAATATATTATAATAAAACTTCATTATATTTATGAGTTCAAAAAGGCTCAATCTAATTTTTTCAAATTTTTAAATATTAAACGTCATAATAACATATTTCATCTTTTGATTGGTTTAATTAATTATATTTAAATTTGTGCGAAGATATTTAATTTTTTTAAGAATCAAAATATTAACTTAAAAAGATGTTGACAATCTTAACTTGGAAAACAAGTATTTCACATGAAACCTTTTCATTGAATATGATTTAAATTATGCACAATTTTTTTTCTAATATCCCATTGATTTCTCTTAAGAGAATGTTTAACTATTTCAAATTGAAAAATATATGTAACATATAAATTTATTCTATTTTTAATGCACACCCACTTCAAAATATGTAACATATGTCAAAAGACTAATTGTTTTAAATGTTGCACACTATTCATTTTTCGATGCACATCCAAATGATTTGGTGTTTTTTCATATCAAAATAATAACCATGATTAAGAACGTCATAATAACATATGGCACCTTTCAGTCGGTTTAATTAATTATATTTAAATTTGAGTTAGGGTATTTAATTTTTTTAAGAATCAAAATATTAACTTAAAAAAGATGTTGACCATACAAGTATTTCACATGAAACCTTTTCATTTAATATTAGTATAAACCCGTGCTATGCATGGAATTTTAATTAAAAAATAACAAAATATTATTTTAAGAATTTTTTATTGAAATATGAAGAATATGACAAATTAGATTTTATGGACCTTACATAATCATTTCATATAATTTTTTGCCTATAAAACTCTTATAAAATTAGTGTATTTAATCTTTTTTGTCATAAAAATTGTTATACCATTCAATAACTTAATCGTAATATTCTACAACATATGATATATATATATATAAAATATAGTATGCATAAGAAAATTTTAGATTAAAATTTTTCAAATAACTATATTCTATCAAAAATTAGTAGTAGTGATGTAAATATATAATGTTATATTTAAAATATAATCATTAATATTTTAGTTGAATTTAGCATACAAATTTGCGTACTGGGATAATACATTTATGTTGCGGTATTAACTAAAAATTCAATAATAATAGGCTATAAGTATTTTTAGAATTTATTTATTTTGACCAGTATAGCTCATATTTTAAATGTACTTTTTTTGAAATATATTTTTTCAAAATCTGATTCAAATTGTTAGAGAAAATATACTTGATTTAGCTTCATTGCCAATTTAAATTAACGAAAATATGTACTCAATTTAAAAGTATCAAACTCAAATTTTAAACTGACAATTAATTTGATTGAATGATTAGTATTAATTAAAAATTAAATTTTGGGCCAATTAATCAATGACGTATGCTTTATTTTTTTTAAATAAAGATTTAGAAAAATAGATTGACGATTTTTTAATACAAAGATATGAGGATTTTCTGTTTTA
>JAOTRH010000002.1:5341871-5361288 GCA_034768845.1 Heliamphora exappendiculata
TTGTATGGCTAATTATATGACTGATTGTATGGCTGTAAATTAGGTAGTAATTAGTCAATGATTATAAATTAGGAATGCATCTTTATTAGGTAGAATAATTAGTGATTATTTTCTTAGTTTAGACTCTTGTAATTTCTATAAGTAGAGATTAGTGTAATTGAGGATTTGATTGAATGAATGAGAAAATTATTTCCAAACTATTCTCTCTGTCTACAGTCACCTAATCGCTTACTTCAACGAAAAGCTCACTAACACCAATTACCGTTACTCTACTTATGATAAGGAATTGTATGCTATTATCCAAGCTTTACGTCATTAGCATCATTACCTCTTCCTGCATGAATTTGTGCTTTATTCTGACCATGACGCCCTATGGTACCTCAACTCCCAAAAGAAGTTGAATTCTCACTATGGCCGTTAGGTGCAGTTTCTTTAAGCCTACACTTTCGTTCTTAAACGTAAATTCGGGCCCGCTAATAAAGTGGCCGATGCCCATACTCGTCGCCTTACCTATGCTTTCTGTCATTGATGTCCAAGTCATGGGTTTTGACCATGTAGAAGTAGATTATTCAATACATTCGCGTTTTAGCCGAATTTTTACCTATTTGACTAATGACCCATGACTCTCGATTGGTGATTTTTTCCTTCAAAATGGATATCTATTTTGAGCCAACAAACTGTCCTACGCACCTTTGTGTGGGATTTCTTAGTTTGGGAAGTTCACCCCGGTGGACTCTCTGGACATTTTGGATGCCAAATAGATTGGAACAACGGCGTGAACAATAAATTTAGCAAAAATCTATTCTTTGGTGCTGTTTCCATCATCATGGCTTTCATTTCAACATGAAATAAATCTTATACGTATGGCATGCTTATCCATCGACAAGACTACAGGTACATGTAGTTTTCATAGAGGGTGTGTTTGGGTTTGGGCTTGAAGTACTTTGAAATCTTCATCGAAGTTATTAAGATGTGAGGAACAAAAATTCATTTTATTTTCAAAGTGCCTTGAAACACCCAAAATGTGTTCGCTTCCTAGGATTTTAAAACGAAATACTCGACTACTCGTATAATATCAAGATTTTAATGTTTTCACCGAAACACCACGAAACAAGACCGAAATAGATTGGAACACGCCAAAACACACTGAAACATACCAAAACAATTAGTTGTTTCGACATATTAAAAATGTCTAACAATGTTGATTTCTACTTTTCTCTTTTTTCTTAAGAGAAAGAGATTTGAGAACAAAAATATTTAGATCTGTTAAAAAATTTGAAAAATTAGAAGGAAAAGGTATAACAAGTATGATTATATTCTTATTGTCTTTTTTATTACCACAAACTATGCTTTTTCTAAAAATTGTCAGTGATATTTAAAAAAAAAAAAATATTCTTTGTAATCCCTCTTATTAGAATTTTTTATTTTTTTATATTTGTTTACTTTTAACCCCTCCGTAGTTTTATGTAGCAATGAGATATTTGACATTATTTTAACTGTGCATTTGGTATTAATGTTATCTGATTAGTATATTTTGTACTACTATTAATCCAATTCTAGGGGAGTTTTCTACGGTCTAATACTCTATAATAAATATATAACTCTCAAATATTTTCAATTGTTGATTTGTTAGCCTTAAAACCACATATAAAAATATATTCTAGATCACGTTTCTAAATTTTTGCTTATGTTTGTAATTTTTTTCTCCCTTCCTATCATGTTTCTAAAACATGATAGTTGCCGAAATGTTACTGTTTTTGAGTTAACCAAAACAATCTACCGAAATAGTTTTTTTTTTGAATTTTTTTATCCTTGTTAAGATTCTCCTAGAATGTTTTAAAGAACACAAAATTTACTGCTAGAGCGAGATGCTTTGTCATTGCAACTTATTTTTTTGCATTCTTCATGCCATTTAAGTAGTTGAGTTATGCATTTTTATTGAACAAAAGGAGAGACAGATGAGATTTGTTGTTTTTAACTGAGATTATTGTTCTTTTGTTGTTAGGTGTTGAAAATCTTATATATTTTACTAATAACAAAGACTTGAGTTGTGTGACACCCTTAGGTCTCATTTGGTTGAAGGATTATTCTCATGGGATAATTAATATACTCGGATTATTAGTACCGGGAGTATTATGGATTGGATTATTAGGGTAATTTATTCTGTACCGAAGGATGATTGTTTGAGAGTAGGATAATCTATGGATAAATGGTACATTATTTGGTTTGACATGATTTTAGTGGGATTAAATTTGATTTTAGTGGACCAAATGAGTTAAAACCCATCTAATCCCTTAAACCCTTCATCGCATGACTAGTTAACCCACCTGGGTGATACAATGATTTTAATCCCTCTCCCATGGGTTAAATCAGTAAGGGGTGCTATTGGCTTTAATCCCCCTCTCTCAATTTGGCCAATCAAATGGAGGATTATATGGGATTGTTAGTGTAGAGTCCAATCCCACCCCCATAATGCTTCCACCAAATACCCCCTTATATTATTGAATGTCCTGGTTATAGGATTGTGATTCAATTAGACTTATCTAGGCAAGAGCGGTGGAAAAAACATAGTTCGTGTCTAAAAATAGAATAATTTGTGTTAAATACGGGTTATATATCAGAGATAGCCTTTCATAAGCCTCTGATATGCAATGCTGTTAGAAAGGGAGGGGAGGTTTTAGCAGGGGGAAAGAGATGGAGCATGGGAGAGGTAGTGTATGTCGTAGAATCGATTGGGGTGCGTGTGTGTGTGGTGGGGTGCAATTGCAAAGGCTCTCAAAATTGATGTTCTAGATGGAGGAAATGAGGCATACCTAGTCCATAAATCATTATTGAAGGCAGCATCATTGTAGCAACTAGAGAAGTTTGTTAGGGTTGTGCAACAAAGTCATTGTGAAGGGGTGGTATGGCATCGAAGTTAACCCATTCTTTTGTGCTCCTAGAATCGACTTATTCAAGTGTTGCTTAGTGGGGAGATTTGAGGCTTTGAGCTCGCGACTTAGAAAGAAAGTTCCAAGCTTGGGTTGGTAGGAAGTGCGAAGTTCCTGCTAGAGGTAAGGTAGAATTTCTTGAAGTTGGAAATCATGGCTATCTTGCATCATTTCTATGAGAATGGGTTTTTTGAGAGGTGCCTAAATGCCTCTTTTATTGTCTTTGTTCTGACAAAGTTGTTGCGATGGATCTGAATTATCCTACTAGTTAAATGGGGTGCATAGTCAACTTTGTGTTGGAAATACTTGCAAATATATCCATGTTCGTTATTGAAAAGTTATCAATGATCCCAAAATCTCTTTGTGGGGTGGTAGGTAGATTCTTGTCGTAGTGTACCTGAAAACAAAGTAGTTTATTCTCGTATCCGTAGCTGTGTTTCACGAATGATTCGTAAGTAAACCCACTGAACTTTGAAAGTTAATTTCAACATATGTAGTATCTTGTAGAATTTTGGGGAGGTTTTCATAAATTGATGCCTCTATAATTGTTGGGAAAAAATTGATGGGGTCTTTTTTTCCAAAACAGAAAGTGTAGTTGAGAGCCTCATTTTTTCTTTTTTGGGTTATCACGTGCTATATAGGTGTTTGCAAGATTTTTTTTTTGCTTTTCGCTAATAAGTCTTTCTATTCTCTAATTCTCTCGGTTGGACTTCAATTGAAAGTTGCAGTCTCTCAAGTTTTGTTGTTGCAGTAAATTTAATTAGTTTGAATTACTTTTTGTATTTTAATATCTTAATGCTCATATCCCACTCCACGCATCTGGAAATCTTAGTTCAAACTCTTTGCTACTAGGTGAAAGTTGCCTCTCCTCTGCATTTATTACGATATTTTCCTACTAATATCGTAATTGGAATAGTCTTTTTACTCCAAACAAATTTAGTTATTCTTCAAAAAGAGCTGCCCAACAAACATATGAAGTTGAGCTGCCCACTGTTTGGTTGTTGCTTTTTTCCCTTTTGGGTTGAGTTGATCCAAAGGTACAGGAACAAGGAATGGAACCTCTGGAGAGTCATCTGCAGGCTACACTTGGGAAAAATATGAGTCACTTTAGAAGTGGAACATGAAACAATTATGTGTTCCAGGTACTTTTTTTCCCCTTCGTAATGAATCAAGGATTAGCGATTCAAATAAGTAACTCGGATATCAAAATCCTTGTTCAAAGCTACCGCAATATGGCACCATTTAGTTGAGGGATTTGAAAAAAAAGGTTGGCGGGTTGGAAGAGCTAACAAAAAACCATTTTTGCATGCTTTCCCGCTTACTTTATGCCTCTTTTTTAGTCCAACTTAAATAGCTAATGGTCTAGAGAAGATTCCGAGGGATTTCTTATAGAGGTGGAATGAGAGAAGATTTTAAACTTCATTTGGTGAATTGGGATTGGCTTTGTTGTTCTCTGAAAGAAGGGGGTCTAGGTTTCAATTGTTTGTAGTAATTTAATCAGGCTCGCTTGGGCTAGTGGCTATGGAAATTTGCTTTGAAGATTGTCTTTGACTTTGAGTTATTGTTGCTAAATATGGCTTCGAGGAGATAGACTAGATTTCTAGAGGGATTCGAAAAACTCACCTGGTATATACTTGAAAAGGGATTATGGAGGGTTGGGAGGTTTTTAGTTGGCATGTATGTTTTATCATAGGAGATGGAAAGAAGGATTAGATTTGGTAAGATTCGTAGTGGTATAAGGATGTACCTCCTATGGAAAGAATTCAAAGATGTAACAAGGAAGCATGTGCGTCAATTATTTAATGATTTAGTGGGTAGAGTGTTTTGGAAACTCAAAACATACATAAAAATAACGGGATATCCAAAATTGCAACAACTACAAAGGTATTTAGTTGACAAGTCTCGTATGAAGTAGTGGGAGAGAGTGTTAGACAATCAGGTTGGGTTTATACTTGATAGATCAACTATGGAGGTGAAATATTTACTAAAATAGATGTATAGAGAGAAGAAAAAAGATCTTTCATGCACTAAATCCTAGTGGACACGGCTATTTTGAAAGGATTATTGGATTGCTATTAATTGAAGTTCTTGGGGGGAGGGGAGGAGTACATAGTTTTAAATAGTGGTAGCGATTGTCGTAACGGTAATGGTAACGGTGGAGGTGACACAGTTTCGGGGTATAACGGCTATAGCGTAACAGTAGTGGTAATCGGAGCTGTGAATTATTTTTTTTTTGTACAACTCACTAAATTTTAGCCAATACGCATGTTTTTACTCCTAAATTATATTTATTAAAGTTTAAAATAGTTTTGGTGAATTTTGTTCAGTTTCTAGGCATGATTTAACATATGTTTTAATTTTTGTAGTAGTTTTAAAATGCTTTTAAAAAGTAACACATTATTAAATACACAAGTATTACATAAAATAACCAAGATCTAAAGTTTCTAAGTTTATTTATATAGGTTTTGAACAAATATCTTAAAACTATTTTTTTGGGTTTTTAAATCATAATAATAAAATGTAATTCAACATTAAATATACGAATTTAACCTAATAACCAAGATTTAAATATTCTAAACTTACTCTGAGTAGGTATTAAACTAAGAATTTTTTTTTCAAAAATAATATTTTTAATTTTCTTAAGAAAAATAAACAAGTAATTAAATATTAAATATACGAATCTAATTTAGAACAACCAAAATCTAAATATTTTAAACTTAGTTTGCAACTTTGCATAGGCCTTGAACAAGTAATTTAAAAAGTATTTTTTTTAAAAGTCTTAAAATATTATTATAAAGTAATACAATATTAATTATATGAATCTAACCTAAAACGAATAAGATTATTTTTAATTTTCTTAAGAAAACTAATCAAGTAATTAAACATTAAATATACAAATCAAATTTAGAACAACCAAAATCTAAATATTTTAAATTTAGTTTGCAACTTTGCATATGCCAAGAATAAGTAATTTAAAAAGCATTTTCGAAAAAGTTTTAAAATATGATTATAAAGTAATACAACATTGACTATATGAATCTAACCTAAAATAAACAAGATTTAACGATGTTAACCTAATGTTGAATAGATCTTGAAAAAATTCACCAACAAAAATAGATATTTTTGCATTTTTAAAATCCAAAAAATAGTAGAAATTAGGTAAATTTCTCAAATCAAGCTTCACCCAAATATAAGAAGATTTTTGACTGCTATGAAAACTTTTAGGTGAAAAGAGTGAAAGAAATTGCGCCCCAAAATGATTTCAATTGATTCACACTTTGAAGAGCAACTATAGTCATTGTAACAGTCGTGGAGGTACCGTAATGGGCCCTTACGACACCGTAACTGCCATTATAGCAACTTTAATGGCCTTTACCGCTAAATCAGTCATAATGGGTAACGAGAGGTACTGAAACCTATACGTAACGGCGTTACATAACTGTAAAGGCCGATTTTTAAAATTATAGAGGTGTATTAAATTAGGATGGGATGTTGCGCTTAAAAAAGGATGTGGATTTATCAAATCTAATTGAGCATATAGTCCTTGATACAATGGGGACATACTCAGACTCGTCGAAGACACATTTGGGGTCAGATTCATTCTAGAAAATTGGGGTGGGGCCTAAAGCCTCATATTAGAAAATCTAACAAATTAATCACAATGCTTTGTGCAGTTAGCAATTATGAACAATATTTTCAATAAATGATGTCAAATAATTTGGGTAGATGCTTAAGTTATTGAATTTTTAGTTAGCAATATTGTTGATGATATCTTCATACTATTGTTGTAATAGTTGTATTTGTTCTTTTTTGTTTCCTAATATGATTGAAATAATGTTGTTTTTGGATGAAAAACACACACACACACACACGCATATATATATATATATATATATATATATATATATATATGGGGTCCCGTGCAATGCATGGGATTGATAAAATAATATGGAAAATGTAAGCTGGAGAAATTAGTAGATAAAAAGTTTTAATTTTTTAAAGAATTATATAGATAAAAAAAAAAATCGCAGTTAGAGATAATAATTTGTCCCACCTCAAGCTCGGACATGTTTTACCCCCTCGATAAAAAAGTGGGTTGAAAACATTATTTTCTTTCTTGCTTGTTTTATCCAACTTGCATCCAACTATATTAACTAAGTAATTTTTTTTTTATTAAAAAATATTTAAGGTTTATTTTTAAAATATAATAAAACTAAAACACAAAAATATTAAATTTATCTCTCATTTCCCCCTGTATTTTTCATCTTTTTAATTCACGTTACTCACTAATCATTGTCACTTTTTATCATCTCTTGCTCTTTTTAGTACTATCCATTTTTAAGATTACAAATTATACCTTCTATAATTCCGCTCCCGCAAATTATCCTTTCTATTCCCAAGTTTTTCCTTCCCATTCGTACTCTTGTAAAATACGGAAATGAAATGATAGAACAAAGTTTTTGAAAACATTCAAATCATTTGACGACACAAGGAATAGAAAATAGAAAGGAGGAGGTAGGCATGGGAGAGTTGGGAGGGGAGAGAGTGTAAGATTGAGAAATTTTAAGATTTTAGTGTCATTTTTATTTTAAAATTAATATTTAGATATTTAAAAGATTATGAACATGTGGAAGATTGGAGAGGGAAAAAGTGGGAGAGTGGGAGATTTTTTTTAAAAAGTTGAGAGGGAAAAAATAGTTGATATTAAAACTAAAATAAATGAGAAAAAAGAGAGAACTAGGTTGGGAGATAACAGTGCCATAAGGGAAAGAGTGTCAATTTTTATAGCATTTGGCCCTATAGGGCATATAGAGCGAACACGGTCACGCCCGTACGTGTGATAAACATTGATGGAAGAAAGAGGAGGTATACCGTGGGACCTTTTTCTGTCTTGAGGGAAGGAATGTGCAGAAGATATGGCTTTTTGAAATAGAATAAAACGGATTATACGGAAATTTCTATGTACAAAAAAGCTTGAGAAAGGGGGTTTCATGATAGATACCATTAGGGGGCCCCCGAGTGTCTGTGTTGTGTCGTTTCCATGTCCTGTATATGTACACATGCTGCTTAGCTTTCTATATTTGGGATCCAACTTTGAATTATCGTCACCATTTATAATCTTGGGAGGGGGTGGGGGAAATAAGGACTCTCTTGATCATTTGTTGCTTCGCTGTGAGGTGGCCAGTGAGCTATGGAATATGTTCTCCATTTCTGTTGTTACCTGGGTTATGCTGGCTTTGGTGTGCATGGTTTATAAATCTCGGCAGGGGAGTTATTCTTCCGGAGAGTCCTTAACCTTGGGAGGCAGGTCCTCTATGTGATGTGGTGCCCGTGGCAAGAAGGTAACAGACAAATATTTGCAGTAGTCATAGCTTCCACTTCATTGATTGAAAGATTCTTCGCTTCATAATTTCCAATTTTAGATGAAAGATTGAATCTTCTTTTGCTCTTTTTTTTTTTGGTTGGGATAGGTATCTTTTGGTGAGCGTCTAAAGCCTTTCTAGGGGTTTTAGAGTATGCCTCTTATTTTATTTCAAATGGAGTAGTATGGTCAAAGAACATCAAAGATGTCAATTATGTGGTTTTTGTTAAATTGATTATTTGAGGGAAGCTTTGATAATCCCCCCCTTCAAAAAAAAAAAAAAAGCTCTACATGTGTCACGTGATGTGCCGAAACCATAAACATTATTTCCTCAGTATTTTATTATAAACTCTTAAGCAATATCCACCTTCCCCCTCCCTTCCCACCATTGCACAAAATGATGTGCATTGCATGATTTTATTCATACTTGAGTTTGACGATCAATTGATTTTCTTTTCTTGTCTTCCAAATATAGCATTTTGCCTTTTGTATTGTAGGCTGAAGCTGAGCTTATTTCTTCTATTGTCACCTTTTTCAAGCGAATTGGGATAACAGCATCAGACGTTGGATTTAAGGTTTCAAGCCGAAAGGTGAAAACAAGTCCCTCTTTATTTTTGTATGAATTTCATATTCTTGCAGCTGGAGGACCTTCCTCCCTTTTTGTTGCATTTCCCCCATCACTTTCTTATGACACGCAGCAAATTTTGTGTGTTTGTTGTTGTTTTGTACATGTTTATTACTTTAGACTTCTCTAAAATTGGTGAGCTTCAGAATTAGCAATTTGTTGTCCCAAGCCAAGTTTTTGACTAAAGAATTCACTGAAATACTTCGAATTGCATATCTGGTTCATATTATTGAGTCAAATGTTACGAATGATAACATTTGCACCTATTTTTCTTATATTAGGGCAAGTATATTGCTGATACACGGCAGTTTTTAGTTGTAATATAATGATAGACAGTTTTTACTTTAATGGAGCCAATGAGGCTCATTTCATGAATTTACGAAGATAGGTCAATAAAAACTCAGTGCTCTGAAGCACTTGAACAACTGTCAACCGTCAACTAAAATATGCAGTGATCCACATTAGCGGAGCGGAAATGTTGCACAAGAGTGATTTTATTTCTTTTGCAAGATGTCACTCTCGATGCTAAGCAGCAAAAAAAAAATGGTTTCTAGAATTTTTTTTTCTGGGTTTCTGGATGAATGGGGGAGTGTAAATACTTTCCCAGAATCTTCAGGAAATGCAGGAGAATCGACTGAAAAATGCAGAAGTTATTAGGTTTCAGGAGTTTCAGAATTATGTAGAACATTTTAATGGTTCTGGTTCTATGAGGCCAAAAAGAGAGGGTGATGGCTGTTTCCAGTGCGTGAACAGTATTGGTCAGATAACAGTTTTGGTGGTTTATAGGTTGTTGGGTTAAGTTCTTTATTGAAGGGATTGATTGAGCTTATCATGCTCAGTGTTGCGAATTTGAAAGAATGATTTTGAGATCTGAATTCATGAAATTGAAGGAAAGAAAAAGAGAGCAGATGGAAACTCTTTTGGCGTCATATCTAAAAGCATCAGCATCACACCTAAGATTAGAGTTGCATAACACAATTTTAAGTGGGCTTGAAGAACTTAAATTTTCTGAACTAATCTCTATTGAATAGAAAGAATTTATGTAGGGCTTTGACTCCATCTTCAGAGGCTTATTGTATATGTCTAGGTTCATGTTCAGCAAAATAGAAATGTACAGAAACCATGCATAATTCTAGTAGTTGATCGACTCATCTATAAATAAATATATAAATCAGCCACTACCAGAGGTAGTACTCAACCATACAAGGTCTTTTTGAAGGATTTAATTACAATAAATTACAATCTATGCTTTTTTTGCTCACCTTGTTTTTGCTTTGCATCGAGTCTTACGATCTGCAGTAGGGGACATATGTTTTATTTTGGATGAATAGGACGATATCTCTTGTTTTACTTACCAGTAGGAGTATTATGATCTGTATTTTCTGTATTTTAAGAAACTTATGGGGGCCATTTCTGTGTCGGAATTCTTTCTATGTAACAGGTTTTACAAGAAGTTTTGCGTCGTTATTCCATCCCAGATAATTTGTTTGGCAAGGTTTGCATCATTATAGACAAGGTCAGTTGTAATGTGTAATGTTTTGGGACTGCCACTTATTTCCCGCATTCCTCTTTCGATATGGCTGCTTATATATTTGTGAGGCCCTCTTGTGTAGTGGTTTTGTACAAATTGTATAAAGGAAGACATATGCCACTACAATCTCTTGTTTATGGTCTTACAAACCTTTTGCACGTTAACTTGTTCAAAGCACATGTCAGGTTCCAAGTAATATTGAACAGGATATAAGGTATTCCCCATAAAGGCCACTTCCTGACCAGATGGATTAATGTATAAGATAGCCCTAGAAAATGTAACTAGTGTTTGCCTAGTCTTAATTTCATGGTGTGTCATGGTGTTAGACCGTGTCGATGGCGGTGTCATAACAACTCCTAAATTGATCTATTGAGCATTTCTAGCTCTACTCGCGTTGTTAAAAGTAGTTTAGTGAGTGGGGGTGGGGAGGTTGTCCTACTACTACCTATGACGCCCCAAATTCCGAGGATATCAAGACGTATAGTTATTAAGAAATTATACTATACGCAAAATTATATTTAACATAAGACTAGTATAGTCATAATAATTAGATTCCCTTTCATTAGTACTAACAACAAAAGAAATAATTACATTAACCCAAAAGGGTTTGTTCAATAGGTTTAATACATATCAAAAGAGGAATGCAAGGGAGTAACAAAAGGAAACAAAGAGGGAATTTCGTCTTCTCTACACAAGATCGAACTCCATCTGGTCCGGGAATCCTCCTCCTTCCTTAGTAAAGACTTCTCCGTCACCTAGCATGAAATGCCATGAACTGCGACGCCCAAAAAGAAATTCCAAAATCATACCTTTCTAGCTCAAATGACACCTTAACATGGATTCCAAATAGTTTGCACGACAAGATGGCAATAACATGGTAAACTTGCACTTTGCATTTTATAGATCTCAAGTAAGTTACAACAAGTTTAATAATTTGCAAGAGGAAAATACACATTGCATGTAACCACTCCAACCACAAGGACAGAAACTAGCGGATCCCTTGCCGACGATCCACAAGATTAGATTTTATTGGTAATTGAGCAGTAAATCCATCACGATTGACTCTCGTTGTGAAATAATGACATCGCCTAATGTCATATCATGGCTGTTTCATTCAAATCACAATGGCGTGGAGTTAGGACAAAATTCGACTGTCCGCCTAAAGTGTGAGTGATGCCTTCGCTTAGAGTCAAACCAAAGTTGAAGACTTGATAATGTGTTGGCAACATTTTTCATGAAGATACCATTTTCAAAAGAATTCTCTAAAATAGGGTTTTACCCTCTTGAACAAGCTGTAACAAAAAAGTGCATTTGTTTGGAAAAAAATTAGTTTTTCAAAAATCAACCGACCAAATCTCCTCACATAAATTTTATTTAAATTCTAACATCCATATCTAACTCTGGACACAAAAATGAGGTCAAGATGATATTTTTAGAATTAATTAAAAATGTTTAAAGTAGAACCTCATTGTTAGAAAAACCTGGTGCAAAACTTAAAATAGCTCGTGTTTGGTTTTTTGTTCAATTTTCATGGCAAGGATCAAATTTTTAAGCATGGATCATAAATGATATGTCAAACATAAATTCGAGCAACCACAATTATGGATGAAACATAAATTATTTATCAACCCATCACAGCACTATCAATCTATCACAATACGAACACAAGTTTTTGGCTCAACTAGAAATCGTAGGCGCAATTTAATTCATTCTAAGCTTTTTTTTTGTGGTCTTGTTTTAAGTTCTTTAAGAATGGAGGAAGAAAGAATATTTTTGATTAAAGAAGGGAGGGGTTAGAGGGGTTTCTTACTCATCTCTTTGGATCTTGAAACTAGGAGATGGACTTAGCTTTTAAAAAACTCCCCTTCTCCTTCTTCTTCTTTCTCCTTCTTCTCTCTCTCTCTTTCTTTTTCTTTCTCATTATGGCCGAAAATCTCAAGAGCAAAGTGGAGGGAGGGTGGTCTTCTATTTATAGAGAAAGGCTAAGGCCTTGGTTAACCTTACTTGGGTTTGGTTAACCTTTGGTTTGGTTAATCTTTGGGATAAGCATGAGACTAGGAATGGTTTAGGGGGGATGTTTGGGTAGAGAATTTTTAACTTTTGTGGTAGAAGTCTTTTTAACTTTTTGTGGTAGAAGGTTTAAAGCTTCCAAGGAGGCTTAATAAGGCATAACAAACAAACATGGCACAATTCCCTAGGCATGGCCGCAACCTTTTTTTTTTTGAATAACTACAAAAAAAATTACTTTTTTTGTTTTATTTGAAAAGAAGATAAAAATTCCAACAAAAAAGATCACTCTTTTTGTTTTAATTTGAAAAGAAGACAAAATTTCTTCTTGTGGGCTTACTTCTTTGGCTCTGGGCCTTACCTTTGATTACATTGCTCTTGGGCTTACTATTTAACATAACACTAAAGTGGTGTTGGGCTTAGTCCATTCTATATTTGGGCTCAAAAGATTAAACGGCTAAGTTGGTCTCTCTTAAGAAAGGCTCGGCTTGAGACTTTGTTCTTAGGCATTTGTGTTAACCTAACCCTTAACTTGAATTCTTTAATTCAAGCTTCTATCTATTCCTCTATTTAACTTGCGACCTAGAAACTGGGTCTCTACACTACCTTTCGTAGACCCTATTGTAAGTGAGTGTCTTTGTGCACTGGGTATGATCTTATTTTAATTTTACTTTTTTCTTAAGTTCTTGGTTAGTCTGCCCGTATCTTTTGATTTACCATAGTTATTTGTTTTACCAATGTATTTGACCATTACAAAGATAATTCCCCAAGTCAAAGTAGAAACATGCTCAAAGCTCAAAACACGTGTCAAATCAGAAATTGTAGTTGTTTTGATTTATGTGGTATTCCTTCGTTAAGTTGGATTTTGATATTCTAAAATTCATGATTTGTTGTTCTTGGTTATAGAAAGAGGATGACATCCCAGTTCATTTTCCTTTTGTTGCTTGAATTTTCTCATTTCTAAATTGTCTTGTGTTTTGTGTTCGTATTTCTCCCTTAAATAATGTACACCGAACCAATCCAAACAAAGTTTAATGGCCCAATCATTCGAACATGGTTACGTGAATGGTTTTGCTCCATTTTGCTTGGTCAAGGGGGTATAATCTTAGTTAAATTTAATAAATTCATATAATTTTTTACTTGTTCCATGCTAAGTTAGCCCTAACCCTTCCCTTATTATTTCCATTAATTGCAATTATATCACTTTTTCTTAATGTTGCTCTACCGGTATTTGTTATACATGACCAAACCATCTTAGTTTTTCTCTCTCGGCTCTTAAATCCATGCTGCACTTACCACTCCATAAATAGTTTTGTTTCTAATTTTATCTTTCCTAATCTAGGCACACATCCATCTAAGCATTGTTTTCTTTGTTATACTCATTTTTTTAATGTGTTATTTATTAGTTGCCTAGAATTCTATCATATGGCATCACTGACCTTATAGTTGTATTATCAAATTTTTCTTTTGGTTTTGTTGGTGTATGTCGATCATATAATATGCCAGCAAGAACCCTTCACTTAAGCCAATCTACTTTAATTCTATGAAACGCATCATCTCTAACCTCTCTACCCTTATTAATATTCAAGTCTAGATAATGAATTTATTAAAGCTAGCATTGGTATCTCGTTCTTTTGATATTCACTTCACTGCTGCTGCTTTTATTGTTCTCGTCCTCGTTCCTTTTTTTTTTTAAATTCAGTTTTTAACCTTCGAATTCTTTTGCTTCTCTCTGAATTACTAATTTACTGTCTAGTTCTCTTTTAGTTTAATCCACTAAGACATTATCATTTGCTATAACATAAACTATGCAAAATTATCATGGATGTGTCTTGTCAATTCGATCATAATTAAGGTAAACAAACAAGGATTTAAGGCCAGACCTTAGGGCCATATTTGCTAACAATTATAATAATACAGAGTTTGATCAGATTCGTAATATTGTGGATCCCTTAGAAGGATTAGTTACGTGTATAGGGTTTGACCGGATTAGTATAGAAGTATTTGTACTTTTTTTTATTAGTGTAGGATATAATATTGGATTAAAATGGAAAGACAAATTTTGACCATTGGATGAGATGATGTGTATAATTCCATGAGGAGGGAGGGGTAGGATTAACAATATCACCTCCTCCATTGTATTGTTAATCCTTCCATTTTGGGGTATTAGTCATCCTCTTTGGACTATTAATCTCTTCCTTAAATTCTAACTTTACAAACATTTTGCCAATCCCGTAAGACAAGTGACATATGGGCCTCACACTCACTTTTTGGTTTTCGTGATCCAAATCCTCTCCTCTACAATGTTAAGAAAACAGGGTCTTGGTGTAATCTTACAACAAGGGGAAATTGACCAGTTTGTCTATCAACTATAGTCATTGTTCTATCATACATATCTATTATCACATCAATATATCTCCACTATACCACTCCTTTCTTTTTCAAACTCCCATCATGTTGTATCTCTAGACTATGTTATATGGATTTTTCTAAATATATAAAATACTTATGACTGAGACTCCACACGTGGCGGAGTGCATGAGAGATATATTTGACATTTTTATGTAGGAAAGTATATTTGGTAATTCGAGTTTACCATAAAATCATGATAAAACTCTCATATTTTGCATGAAAGAATGTATACACATTGTAAATGTCACTTATGTTAGAAATTAAAAGATACGTATTAAGAAACATGAGTATTGGGCAGCATCCCTGTGTTCTTGACAATGGAATTAGATGCATTCAACATTTAGATACATACCGGCACCCCCCACTTGCATCCAAGTCAGCGTAACATAGTCTCTACTGTCTAGGCACTCTAAATTGATGAAAACCATATAATCTCTCTTCTTCTGTCTACACTTTTCTATTACAATATCTACTTTTATAACTGCTAATTTATGTACTATTTTCTCTTGGAAATAGATAGAAAAGATTCCGATTGATGAGATTAAGAAAGAGTTGAGGTCTGCTGAGTTATCAGATGAGGCTGTTGAGGAGCTACTGCAAGTACTCTCTATCAAGTCCTTAACAAAGTTGGAAGGTTGGTTGTTGCAACATGTGCTCTAGATGTGATCAATTCATTTTTTGTTTTTGTTTATGTTTTGTCCTGTTGAGCTTCACTCTATCAAGCTATTGTTCCCTCTTGACATAAACTATATCATGCTCATCTAAACAATGCCTTTTGGTCCTCCAAGCCTTGTACTTGTGGAGAACAAGCATTCTTGCTGGGGGAGAGAGCACAATTGATTAAGATATGAATATAGTCGCTAGTTATAAATGTAATACCCAAACCTACCGTCAAGACTTGTCCCCATTGCAGGAGATTCACAGTTTAAAACAGGTGTTTAACTGCTAAGGTTGAGTGACCACATATGTACCTTAGCAACCTTTTTTTCACCAAGCAGTTTGGAAGTTAAGTGAACAGACTTGGCACTTTGACATCATCCATCCTGGTCCGAGTCTCCCAAGATTCTTCTTGTAATCTTGGCCTATTGGGAGGTTCTAAATCTCCGTATCAAAAGACGTATCGGTATCATGATAGGGTCATGTATCGGTAGATATCGGAAAGTATTGGCTGATACATTGGTAAATATCGGTATCGGAGGCCCAAAATCCTGTATTGTATCGGTTGATACGATACGTAACGGCCGATATTTAAAACCTTAGTCCAGGCCACTACAGTTGACCATTTAAGGGTGACACTTCCTCATGTAAGACTTGCCTACTGCCACAAGGGAGAGCAAATACGTCGATACTGCTTGTAACATCTGCAACCCAATGTCAAGATATTTCCACTTCATTTTGAGTTCTTGATTTTAAACGCATCTTAGCAGTTAACGTCCAGTGGTCACAGATATAGCTCAACGACTTTTTCTCTCCAGACAATGCTGGACTGAGTACTAGTGTTGGCACTTTTGTCTCATCTCTCCTTGGTTCGAAGCCTCAACAATCTTGGCCTCTTGGATTTTGATTGCCACAACACAAGCGCTAATTTTCATTTTTCAAGAGCATCATTATCCTTATATATATCGTTATGATTCACTATTCAACCAAAAATGTCTTGAGTTGGCCAAAGTTGACAAAATGAAGTCGGTAGACGTGATTTAGCCATGTATAACAGTGCCAGTATCACTATCACTATGAGCTAGCATGTGGCATGTTTTCAAAACATTGCTTTGGAAAGATAAAAGATGATTTTGTTTTCGAAAGAAAATTTTCTTTGGGGTACTTGGAGTATGGGAAAAAACTTGCATGGCATCTGATATAATTAAAGTTATTGGTTTTAAGTTTTAACCTCTCTATACTGTGGTTTTTTGTACAGGGTTCACCCCCTTTTAAGTCATGTCTCTTCTAATAAATTTTTTCTTCAAGGCAAAAGAAGAAGTTTGGATCTGTGGAATAGGACTCATGTTATTAGAATTAGTACCAATTGCTCCAAATTTTTTCCTCAATCTAGCATTTTCTCCTATTGGATGTTTTTTTATGTAGAAATAACATTTCACAATTGATCTTCATTTCAATACTAAACTTTGTTTATAATTTGTTATTTGAAGATATAGATTTAACGAATTATCATTCTTCCTCTTTTGTGAATTAAAAATGTTAATATTGAATGTAAGTTGGGAATAAGAGATGCAGCAAGCTACTTGTCACACTTACCCCGTTGTTGATTGGCGTGGTGATCTTGATAACTGCCTATCTACCTCACGTAACGTGTTCTCATGAGTGGGAGGTGTGGCCTCCTAGTCTAGTTGATGCATGTTGATTGTGGCACTTTATTTATTTATTTTTCCCCACAATAACATGATAAGAGCATCCCTTTCACAAAAAGTAGGGGAGGTATAGCTTGATTGGTTCGAATCCAAATCGTAAGAAAGAAGTAAAGGCGAGGGGAAGGAGTAGGGATTACTATATCGATCAGCTAAACCCTTTTTTTCCCACTGAAGTTGTACTTTTGCTTCTTTGGTATAATTTCCTTATGAATGCCACATTTTCTATACATAGAGAAACTTGGAGCAGCAGGGGAAGCAGTTGCTGGTCTGAAAGAACTATTTTCACTAGCTGAAAAGTTGGGATATTCTGAGTGGATTCAATTCGATGCATCTGTGGTCCGTGGTCTTGCATATTACACTGGAACGGTTTTTGAGGTTAGTTTTTAAATTTTTTTAACCACCTGTTTTTCTTTCAACAGTGTGAAATTCAATATTGGAAAAGGGAGATAAGATTGTGGTGCCCTTAATGAATCTTTTACGTCGTAAAAGTAGAGAAAAAATACAAGAAAAATGTGAATCCTTTTCCCTCTTGCTGGATGTATTACACTCCCTTTTCTAGCATGAGTCTGTATCTATGGCCTGATAGCTGGTGGAGGTGACTGTTGCTGTCGACTAGGAGGCTACTTTTTTGGTGCTATTTATATCTGGGAATCTGAGATACTATCATGCATGACCAGAACATGGAATGTAATTTGGCAATTACGGAATCACCTATATAGATAGGGGTGGTATTCAAAGTGGAGTTGACAACTTCAACACGGTTATTGAAAGAACCTACAAATGATTGTCCTGATCTTCTTCCTTATAGTATTATACCGTGCTGTCTTTATGCCTGGGCCTGTGATAGATGAGCTGCTAATGTGGTTGTGGCTGGTTGAGGTGCCTCTTTTCTTTATGATACGGTGGCATTGCTAAATGCTTCGCCGCGAACCAAGCTCTACCAAATACAACAGATGCGGAAGTCGCTAAAGAAGTACGGCCATAAATTGTGCATGAAATTGAAGTCTTATGGAACACATGGAATTTGCGTCACTCCCCGCACTCACAAGGTGCTCTACTTGTACAATGGGGACATGATCTCGCCACATTCCAGTGGCCTCAGAACCTGATAAGGTTTAGAATAGCCATAAATAAAAAACAAACATACAAGTTTGATTCAAAAATATCATTTCACGGACATTGGAAAAACATAAGTTTTCAAGGGACACTCCATTCCATGCATCAGAGCACAACTTAAAACAAACTAACTAAATCCCCAACATAAAATGTCTTAATATTATAAACCATAAAAAGGAAAACAACAAAACGACATCTAAGCTTCGAGCTTAAGCCTAAGATGTCGACACTGGTGGACTGACTTTCTAGTGGAACCTGCTATTTGCAACCACAAAGGTTATAGGAGAGTACACTTAGTATTATAATGAACAAGAGGCAACCAAACACTCAGATAAAGAGTATTAAAACATCTTTGAAAGATAGTTTATCAAGTTTTAACAAGAGATGAGAAAACACTGCTTTCATCTTAATAAATTTGTCTCATGTCGTAAATAACTCTCCTTTAAAAAATGTATAAATAAGGCTTAACAGCCACACCTCATGTACTCCAAAATGGTATAACTAAGGCTTAATTGCCACAACTCATTATACTCATTTCTCACGCACAATTCTATTCAATAGTGACTAAGTAGTTATTTACCTCACGATTAGAAGTTCTGACGGTACCGTAATCTTGATTCTTAATACACAAAGATGCACGTGATGGAATGACGTCCACTTTTCAAGCACTAGTGGTAGATGCATCCCCCGTGAGCAGCTCGTTAATGACGTGCATTACACCATTGTTGGCGGGGATGTTGGGGGACATCTTCGGCCGCAAGCGGGTGATGGTGATCACCACCATCTCCTTCGGCGTGGCGTCGCTGCTGTGCGGCCTTGCGCCGAATGCGCCGCTTCTGATCGGCGCTCGCTTCCTGCAAGGCCTCGCGGGCGGCGCGATGTTCACCTGCAGCGTGGCCGTTCTGTCGCACCAGTTTCAGGACGGCCGTGACCGCAGCAAGGCCTTCGTCGCCTGGAGCGTCATCTCGGGCATCGGGCTCGGTTTTGGTCCTGCCATCGGCGGATTTATCGTGGCGCTCTCGAGCTGGCCGTGGGTGTTCCTGATCCATGTGCCGCTCGCCATCCTTG
>JAOTRH010000002.1:5368830-5402444 GCA_034768845.1 Heliamphora exappendiculata
GGGGGCTGTGCGTCATTGGTTTCAAATGTGTACTTGCAGAGAAAATTTTCATTTCCTGAGTTGGCTTGCCTAAAGTGCCGTAGTTGCAGCCAAAATTCAGGAACTGTCATTTTCAGACACCAAATGCATTTGGAATGACGCAAAAACACCATACATGACAAATCACACGTGCACATGCAAATGGAGATATAGATAGAAAGAGAGGTACCGCTTACCAGTATGTGGAATCATTTGCTTGTCTCAGCTTTTCGTATCTCTTTACCTAAATAGATCGAATGGAAGTCAAACACAACATTAGTGTCTTCATTTTCAATGTAATATGCTACATAGAATTGGGCATGCATGTCGGATATGCATACATGTCCAAGCATCTGATTGACCTCATCCCCAGATCCAAGGATATAGAGACAAATAAATACTCATGTCCTCTAATTTCTTGTTTCATTTCCTAAGATAAAACAGTGTCTCTATCATTAAGTATTTACAGATTCTTCACTGATTCTATAGTAACTGCATCATAAAAAGAGCACAGTAAGGAAACATGGGGGGTGCATGTTCACCAACACGCAATGTACCTCTTCATATATGAAACGAGGAGAAAGGCTCCCTGAAGCAAGCCATGGGGAAAATTTTGTTGAGTAGTCGGGTCCTAACATCCCATTCCTTGTTTCCTTGTAGATCCTCAGCAAATCCTACACACATCATAATTATAATTACAAAATTCTACGCTGACAAACAACTAATATTACTAATTGTATTGGAAGTTAACAAAAGATTTTTATGGATTACATCTCCAAACCAAAATGCTTGCACTCTAACAATGGACTCAGCTATGCAAAATGTCTAATCCTTTCTTTCTTTTCCCCAACCCCACCCCCCTCCCTCTTATTGTCCAGGGAATTTTTTCAACATATCAATTTCGTTTTTGAAAACAACACAATATACTTGATTCAGATAAAAATCATTATTTTTCTATGTTACCACATTACAAGTAGAAATTTCCTCACGAGTAATCTGCCTTGCAGGTGGTTGAGAATTAAGTAATAATATTTTCTATAGTTTCCTGTCTGCACTCAAAAATCTGAATTCAAGCCTGTGATACATGGACTTGGGAACGGGTATGTGTCTAAGTGTTGGTTTCATCTAATTCTCAAGTCAATGACATTGGGACAAGGAAAAATATTCATATACCTTAATGTATTTATTTTATTTTCTAGCTGCAAGGTTGCATAGAGCATTTCATGCATAATATGATAGTTTATGTCTAGTTTAATTGCAAATTCGAATGACAAAATATGCGAATGCCCGCTAATATCATACATATATCCCATACCCTTGTCTAAGTGTCAAGTTTCCAACACGGGTATTTTAGATATTTAGAAGAGTTCATGCAACATAGACACAACACAAGCCTCCAGCTCTTTGAGAACACTGACGTCTTCCAGCTACTATTAGCTGATAATTGCCTACACTGCATTTGTTACATAATTCTTTCTTGTTATTGTGTACCATTGATGGTTTGATGCACAAATGGTACCTTTCCCTCCCCATAAGCTTCACGAGCTATAAGTTGTACTGATAATAACAGCTCCAGCCATGAGCCATATTGATTGCCAAAGCCAAAATTTGGCAATACAGCTCTGCGCGGGTTTACCGTAGTTGTTGACAAATTTTGACAGCACTATTTTTGTGCCAAATTTGGTAGATTTTCCAAATTTTTCACATCATCCTTATCACTCTTGATCTGCTATGCTTTTGATACAACTGGAAAAAATGAGTAGTTGTTCCAAAATAGCATTAGACTGGTGGAGCAACATTGCCAAAATATGAAGAAATGGTACTTTGGCAAGCCAAAATGGCACAAACCAGTGGAGATGCTCTAATTACTCTATGCTTTTTCCAAAAGTGAATATTTCTCAGATGCAATAAAAAGAGTGGGAAAAATTATCAGAACCGCAATAACAAACTTGTTAAAATAATTTCTGCATTTCTTTACATATCCTCTTGGAAAACATTGTCTTATTGGAAATCTCGAGGGTAAAGATGTCTTGCCTTCTTCCAGAAATATTCATTTACTCTACTAAGTGCTGCACTTTCACCGCCCACAAATCTCATCCCTTTGTTGACCTGGATCAAGCAAGAGGAGGAGACACACTATAAAGAAATTCAACAGTTTCATTCGTATTCCTTTTGATGTGTTAATTAAAATGTAAACTTGCCTTTTCTTCTTGAAGTCCAAGCTGATCAAGAGAAGGAACAGATCCCCAATCCCCAACGTCGGGTGAAGGACCAAGTGATGATGGGATCTTAATGCAATCTCGTACCTTAGACTTCGATTCTACATACTATAAGTTCATTACAAGCAGCATACCTAACATACAAGAAATTATGTTCTACAGATCTAATAAATGACGGATTTAGAACTATGGGTATAAGAATCATACCTTCCGGAACTGAGTATAAACATCTGGTAAAGAACTGCTATCAAATGGCAGGTCATCAAAATGGTACATAGTAGAGCCCCAAATCAATTGCAGTTTAGCACTGTTTGTGGAAGTTGGGTGGGCGGATGGTCCTGCAGGTGATGCAAACACCACCTTTTGCAAACAACTGCTAACCAATCTCTCAACATTGATCTCCTCACTACAGGTTTCTTTATGGGCATACACCTACTTGATTAGATATCCACATTCTTTATTATAAGAAGTAAAAAATCATAAGAAATCCTTTCTACTTAAGTGTGGAAATTCCTTAACTGTGTGGACTCCAAATGCTTTCACGAGAGTAGGGATAATTTTCTCAGGTTTTCCGTACTGAATAAGTAAGTTCAGACCCAGCTTCATCAAATTCTTTTTCAAGTCACCCAGGCACTCAATGAGAAATTGTGCTCTCAGAGCTGCCAAAAAACAGAAACTTTTATTAATTTCATGTCATTAAGTTCTCACATTCCATCCCAGGTTTATTTCAAGAAGCCCTACAAAATTTGGTATCATTCTCATAGAATTTAACAGGAAAATTTAGTTATGGTAATTTATGTTCCTTGAAAAGGAATGATGTAAAACAAAGGATATCATATGGACACTAACACCTTTCTCAATTCTTGCATTTTTTTTTATCATGGCAGGGAAACAACATGATGCAGCTCGGGCAGTATTGTAATACTTGAAGCAATGGAATAGAAATGAAAGGAAATGACAATAGAAGAAATCAAAAGTAACGAGCTCAGAATCGGGTGAAACTGCTAGGTTGAAGGAAATCAATGTGCCGGTAAGGGTGGATTTCGGACAAATTCATCCGTTTAGGCCACCAAATTGGAAATTTTCCATTTTAGGAAAGTTTTATTTTGTTCATGACTATTTATGCAAAAGGCAGATTGCGTGCGATTCTGTCAACCCTACCTTAATCATGATGTCTTGGGTCAAATCTTTCCATTTTTTGAAATTTTTGCCTTTTGTTTATTTTAGGTGTGATTTCTTGAAAATTGCCTTTGTCGGCTATTTTCTAATGGTCTTAGGATTACCTATCAATATAAATAACGTTGTAAGCCTTAAGGCTATTCAGTCTTCGTGGTGATTAATAAACTATTGAGTTTTTCCCTCTTGCCTTTAATTATGATATTCTTGAGAATCAACAGAATGAATAAGGTTCGTGTTTTTGGTATTCTTCTTTGAACCAACGAATCGAAGTTCACATCTTTGTTTTTCTTCCTTCTACACGTTTTCACTACACCACAACATAAGATGTCGGTATATTTGGCTCGATGGAATAGATGTTTCACTTCCATATTTGGCTCAATGGCTAGAACTCATGAAGAAGTTACCAATTGATGTCCTTAATCTTCATTTGGATTGATGGATTTGAAGGGAAAGTGAAGGTTTTGGCAGGAAAAAGTTAGTTATAATGTTGTTTGGATTATTTTTAAGAAGGGGAAGGAAAATAAATTGAAGGTTAGTGAGGGGAGAAAGGGCCCACACTTTTGAGAGATTTTTTTCCCCTCCAAAATTGGAGAAATGGAGGGAAAGTGAAGTGATAGATAAAATTATTTTTACAAATGCCAATTATAACATTTTTATGTCTATATTGAAAGTAACAAATTGAAGTTAATATGAAAAGGATATAAAGTAAATAAGTATTAATCACCTCCCTTCCTTTCATTAATTATTATCAAAATAAACAAGGGGAAAGAAATAACACACTTCTTTCTCTCTTGAATAACTAAACAAGAGAAGAGATAGCTCCTATCATTTCCGTTCTCTTCTCTTCACTTTCCCTCATAACTAACACTTCCTTTCACTCTTGGGTCACTCCTTGCAATTTTGATGATAAAGCATAATTGATAACAGTTGAAATTTATCTTTCAAAAATCCAAAACTTGTACCAATACCCAAAACTTATGCCACATTATAACAGTTGAAGTTTATCTTTCAATAATTGTCACAAGGCACAACATTTTATATCACTAGGAAGACCTTGATACAACATTGACATACAAAAGGTTAAGGCCTTATTTGTTTAGCATTGTAGAGGAGGGAATTGGAGTCAAGAAAACCAAAAAGTAGGTCTAAAGCCCATATGTCATAAATTGTCTCATGGGAATGGGATTAACAAAATGCCTGTTTTGTTTGACTTTAAAGAAGGGAATAATAGTCTAAAGGGATTGCTAGTACCTCAAAATGGGAGCATTAACAATACCATGGGGGAGGTGATATTGTTAATCCAATTCTTCTCTCTCCATGGGATTGTACACATCATCTCATCCAATGGTTAAAATTTATCCTTATATATTAATCTCATGCTATATCATATTCTAATCAAACACAATACAAATACTTAATGGTATTACGAATCCGGTCAAACCCTATACCAAACCCTAGATAAAGGCATGCCACTTTAGCATGGTGGTATGAGAGGACCGTAGCTAGGATAATTATATAGGCAGTGTATTTAAATAATGACAAAATCAATTCATAATTCTTAAGAGAATCTTGATCCTAACATAAATTTTAATTCCTAGTCGATTTAGTCGGCCAAAATTAAGTTAAAAAAGAAAAGCAATTATCTAACTAGCGATCATACAAAGAGTTTAAGAGACTTAGTTGACAAAAAAGCATATGGGACAATTGGAATTATTGGAATTAATATATATTAATTCCGATAGGGACAAGCCGTTTCTTCTTGATATGGCTAGCCCATGTGTAATGACTCGTTGATTTGAATTTTAAATTCCAAATGTGACCTTAATGAGTTCTTCAACTAACCTTAATTATAATTAAAGACTTTGCCCCACTTGCTCTTAGTTCGGGTAATGTTCCTAACTATTTCCCCCTTTCGAAACATACTAGTTGAATTGCAGTTGTCCACTCTAATTATCTTTCATTTCTCTCTCCACCTTTCTTCATAGACTTTGCCAATTTAGGCAAACAAATCTTGGCCCTTGATCTTGATCTTGAGAGATGAGGTGTCAACATTTTGAAAGTCTAAAACCCCCTCACTTTCCCTTAAGTGGCCAGCCACTCTTGATGGTCCTCAAGGCATGAATCTTGCTTGAGTTTTCTCTTGCTTCTCCCTTGTCTAAAGCTCTCTCCCCCATCCCCCTCACTTTGTTCATCACTTACTCGAAGAAGAACTTAGTGATTTTAGACCTTGAAACACCTCTTCAAGACTTGAAGGTCCTTCTTGAAGATTTCTTAGAGGTGCTTCGAGGTCTCTCCTACACTTGATTGAAACCTTTCTCACTTTGTCGCTACACTTTAAAAGACTTGAGGTAGGATTCTTACTAACTTAAGTGGATATGTTAGTATGTGTGGTGTAGCATATAAATTGCTTGATTATACCTATTTCATTTTATACCTTCATTTATGGTTGAATCAAACTTGATAGTTGCTATCTTCTTACCTCTCTGTCTCTTTTATTTCTATTTCAAAAGTACTCCATATTTCATTAATGTATTTCACATCTATCTTTTACATGCTTGAATGGGTCATCTTTTTTTACTATAAGTTTCATAATCTTTACTTTGTATTTTGCATAAAAAAGTATAGTTACATGTATAGCTCATCTCTTGAGAAGTCATAAAAATGAGCTAGGAAGTGGAAATTAAAGGAACTTGAAATATGGGATTTGTATATGACAAACTTAGTTTTGAAAAGGTTGATTTGGCCACTAGATACAAGGATTTGATATAAGATACCTTCAGTGAAAGTCCATAAACTTGCGGAAGAGTAGTAGGCCATGTCCTTCGGCTTAGTATCCCGTAAATGACATTTGTGTAACTTTGGCACCCATAACTTGAGGGACTTGGATGTAATAGACTTAGACTTGGGATTTTGAACCTATGCTATGGATGGAGTTACCTTGGCATGGATAGAACCTGCACTTGGACTTATGGAAACATAACACAAGAAAAGTACCTCTCAAAAACATAATTTTTGTAATGTTATTGCATATCTATTTCCATGTTTATTTTCGTTTAGTTAGTTTCTTATCGACTGCTGTCCCACCCTATCATTTTAAAAGTGAAGATCTTGATGGAGATAACTAATGATTGATGATAACTAATGTTGTGCCCACCCTATCATTTTATTAGGAGTAGTATGTTTGTTTTGATGAATTTGAGAGGATGCAACTTTTGTGCTATTTTGTTTATTTGGAAGGATGATGCCTAAATGATGACTTGGATGAATTTTGCTTTGATAACTATGTTGTGTAATAATTTGGCATTTTTTATAAATATTTATTATTTGTTGGGTGAGTTAGGAGATGAGTGAACAACAAATAAACCTTTTTCCTTGTAAAATAAAATCAATGAGCTATTTTTAAGAGGTATTTCCCTCCAAAACTGGGGGGAAACGGAGGGGAAATGAAGGCAAGGATATGATTATTTTTAAAATATCAATTATAGCTTTTTATGTCTATATTGAAAGTAATAATTTAAGCTAATATTAAAAGGTTATAAAAGTAAATAAGTATTAAACACTTAACTTCTCTTTATTAATTATTATCAAACAAACAAGAGAAAAAAATAGGGGCTTTTAGCTAAAGGTCCAAAAAAATAGGAATTTTCAGCTAAAGGTCCAAAAAAATAAATTTTAGCGCGCAAAGTCTATCAACAAAATTTTTAACGCGCAAGATCCAATCGTTTGCAACACAAAATTAGCAAAAATAGATAAATCTATATGTAATGCATACAGATAAATTTATCTGTTGTTCCTTTCTAGTATTGACAAATGTTAGACACATAAATTTATCTGTTAAGTGAAATAAGCACAAGTGTTAGACAGATAAATTTATCTTTTCCTTCAAACAAATATAAGTTTTAGACAGATAAATTTATTTATTTCGTGAAACAAGCACAATTTGGTAAATAGATAAATTTATCTATTTTTTTCTAACATTAATAAATACTAGACAGATAAATTTATCTGTTTAGTGAAACAAGCACAATTTGACAGATAAATTTATCTGTATGCTTATTTATGCAAGACAGATAAATTTATTTGTGTACATTATACGTGTTTTGAAAATGTACAGTATTCTTTATACAGATAAATTTATCTGTATATTTATTTATGCAAGATAGATAAATTTATCTGTGTACTTTATACATATTTTGAAAATGCACAGATAAATTTATCTGTTCTAAGGTATAACTGGATATCGCGCGTTAAAATTTTTTATGGTGGACGAAAAACAAAACCAATAAAATAATACTCTTTTGTATCTCTTGAATAACCAAACAAGAGAAGAAATAGCTCCCACCCTTTCTCTTCCATTCCCTTCTCTTTTCTTTCCATCATAACTAACATTTCCTAAGTTAATAAAATTGTGCTCTCCATGAACCTAATTCTTTCATTAATGATTAAATAGCTAATTTTTTTTACAAAATTATAAAGTAAATTCAGGTTTGCAAAAGTGATCGTGAACTCAATATAGCAAATTTATCCGGAAAATATAGTTAAAAGCCACCTGTTTTAACTACTACTACTCTCCGGGACCTTGTATAAAACTCAAATTTTTACTGTAGATAGTCCCATGTTTTATGTAACTTTGGGTACTGATATCTCACCATTTTAAGTTCAAAACATAAATTAGTTATGATTTTTATACCAGAATGTGTCGTTTCTGGTCCTGTCTATAAAGAAATGCAAATCTTCATTTACTGAAGTATCTCCATAGTATGAGGCCTTGTTCATTTGCCACTGATGAATAGTATCCTCAGAAGTACTTTACCCAAAAAAGTAAATACCTATTTAACATACTCTTTAAAACTATGATAGTGACTCTCACTGGCCACATCTTTTGTACTTTTTATCATTTTTAATGTCATGAATTTTAAATATTCTAATTTAATAAAATAGAATTATTTAAAATTTTATTCTAACAGTGTTCACTTATTTCCTCAGGCCCAAAACAATAAAGTAATCACTTTGGGCCTAAATATTTATTAAAATTTTATTTGAAAATCTTACATATTGGATCTTTTATAAATGATTTCTATGTTTAATTTATTTTTGTTATTTATTTTGTTTATAAAAAAATGAATAAATTAGTAATATTGTTTATTAAAAAATATGTTAAATAATTTTATTATGCAAATTTGATGCTATAAAAAAAATAAAAGAAGAGTATTATTTAAGTGATATTTTGTTATACCTGATTTAAACTTTTTCTCTAATTTTATCTTGGTATTATAATTTTTTATTGGATTTGGAGTTGATTTGATTGGAAGATGAATATTTGTAAAATATGAAGAATTAAAACAAAAAAAATTGTTCCCAATTTTTGTAGTAAAAACTATATGACTCATTTTTAACCCTTAAATGACTCAGAACCGACCCCAGAAGAGAAAAAAAAATTGAACAAAACTTAAAAGTTAAGTTAATTTTTTTATTTTATTACGTTTTTAGTAAAAAAAAAAAACTAAATTTAAATTAAAATAAGTTATTTAATAAATTAGTTTTTTACATTTAATTTTAAAATTAATTATTTAAGTAAAAAGTTAATTTTTTGACATTTTATTAAAATTAGAGAGTTGTACCCTATTATATTTTTTTGAAATAATAATTATATATAATTAATAATAATAATAAATAAATTATAAATAAAGAGTAATATTATATTTTAAAAAGTGTGAGTTTAAATAGAATAATTTAGTATTTAGTATTTTGATTATTAGTTTGTTGACTTTTTTTGATTTTTTTTTCCAAACAGGTCACGTCGGTTTTTTCCATTTTTACCAAAAAAATTAAAAATCTAAGTAGCCAAACGGGCCTTTAATAGAAAGTAGGAAGAGTGAGTACCTCCAGTTTTCGGAAAGCCAAAGGAATGGGTGGTGCCGAAAAGCCGAGGGTCGACACAAAACAAGGGCAAAACCGTTTCGGACGAAGCCCAGGCCCTAAACAAAGCCTCGTTGTCCAATACCCTCAAATCATTCCTGAACCAAACAATGGCTACGCCCTTCCCCCTTTTCTTCCCACCCGATGACGACGAAATCGTGTGTCTTTGAATAGTCTGCTCCGCGATTCGGTCCATTTCGTCCGAACTCGATTCGGGGACCTGAAACGCCGCCGCCGCCGAGGAACCCGATATGGATCTGAGATGAGAATCAGTCATGGTGGAAGAGCCAACGCCGCCGCGAATTTGAGGTTGAGGTGAGCGGAAGAGGGTGGCGGAGGGAGGTTGTGATGGGCGGAGGAGGAGTTTGTTAAGGAAGAGAGGGGAAGACGACGAGAGTGTGCAACGAAAAGTAATCATGGGTTTTGGATTCGAGGGAGGAGGGGGAGAGATAGTTTTAGCCGTTGGGAAATTGACACGTTAAACAGTGTAGTTAGTTTTGACGTGGCTCCTCTCTAACCCATGCTTGGTGAGTAATTATGAGGTGCTCACGGTGCATCATGTATCAATTTTACACGATATTTTTAATTAATAATATAATAATAAATTTTATAATAAAAATATAATAATTTATTTTTATTGAGTAATTAATAAATAAGAGATTACGTGTGAATTATAATTATTTATTGGTCAAAAATATTATATGACATTACTTATATAATGTTGAAAAAATTAGTAAATTTTGTGTGCATTAACGGTAAATAAAATAAAATTATAAAATAGGACTTACAAACAGTATGAATATGATAATGTAAGTAGATCAAGACTAGCATTTGACGGTATGTCCTTAAAACAGATTCGTTCCCGCTACGGTGCTTACGGTTTCACGGACGTCTATTTCTTAAAATACAATTATATGAATCCCACAGAAAAAGCACTGCAATTGGTGGGTCTGTCGAACCAAATCATGTTTTATACGCCATTTAACGGACTCCGATGCAAAGTATGTAATGAACTATGTAAACTCTATCTCCTTTAAAACAAAAGAGACACGTCATATATATAGACATACTCATGACTATTCAAAATAGTTACGAAACGAAAATGCACGCTTATTCATACCAAATAGGTGCCACCAAAAAATACACATCTAGAATGGTAATTAATTAATTACTATCTTCAATTAATTTTCATTCACATTATAAATGATTAAATCATTTTTTTTCAACAATCCCCCACATGAATGAAAATTAATTAGATCGACTATGCAAATGACAATGCATGACTATGCAAACACAAAGAGAGCACAAGCGAAAATTTTCTGTATAAGGATATGTGATTTTTGGTCTTAAACCTTCCCTTGTGATAAACTATCGGACTTACTAGCTAATCAATGGACGCGATGCCTTGAACTGTTCAGCCGTTTGTGTAAGCCAAGATAATAGAATGTTACACAGAATCTTTCCAACACAGTTTTAGTTCTCACGGTTGTGCCCATTTTGGCCTCGGGCAATTCCTGATTTCATGAGTGTTTTAGAGAATGCAGCCTTATCATTTTCATAGAAGTTGCCAATTCTTACCCATATAGGTAAATTCTCATTAAGAGTATCTTGTCAAACCCCACTTGAATTTTTCAAGATATGAGAGTTATTAAAAATATAGCTTATCATAAATAACGTTGCAGGTATCACTGTATTATCATAGGAATTGGTAGAAGATATAATCTCCACATTGATTCTACTGAGTCACACACAATTCGGTTGTCCCTTTAAACCTAGATCTTGGGATCTCCAGTCAGCTAGGTTGGGTTGCCATTGGGACGACTCTTAATTCATAAACTTTAATCCCATTCCTCTCGATGATTCTTCAACTAACTCTCCATACAACCTTTTAGGTTAGCAGATCCGCGATATTATCCTTTGATTTTATATAATCTATTGTGATAACTCCCTTAGAGAGTAGTTATTTTATGGTATTGTGTCTTCGACGAATATGTCTAGACTTACCATTATACATATTACTCTGTGCCCTTTCAATTACCGATTGGCTGTAGCAATAAATACAAATTGAAGGTACAGATTTTGTCCACATTGGAATGTGCTATTGGCAAAGCCACTCTGCTTCTTCCTTGCTTTATCTAAAGCAATAAACTCAGCGTCCATTATGGACCTGAGAATATACGTTTGCTTGAAAGATTTTCAAGTCACTGCTGCACCAGCCAAAATAAAGACATATCCACTAATGAATTTTGAGTATTTGGTATCAGATATCCAACTCGCGTCGCAGAACCCATCCAGTACGTCTAGACATCTCGTATAGTGCAGTCCATATTGCCGTCCAGTAATCTATCCCTGGACTACTTGTGTATCTACTCAATTTATTGACAGCACACGCAATGTCCGGACGAGTACAATTGGTCACTTACATTAAGTTGCCAATAATACGGGAATACTCTAGTTGAGATATGCCATCACCAGTATTCTTCGATAGGTAGAGATTTAAGTCTATAGGTATTCTCGCTGGACGATTATCATATTCTTAAAAAAAAAATTTCAAGAATCTTCTCAATACAATAAGATTGAGACAACACATATCCTTCAGATGTTCTAGAAATTTTAATTCCTAGTATAACACCTAAAACACCCAGATTTTTCATGTCAAACTTACTGTTTAACATTATCTTAGTAGTTTTAATCATATCTTGATTACTACCAATAATAAGTATGTCGTCAACATAGAGACACACAATGGTATATCCATGTTCTGTGTTTTTGAAATAGACACATTTGTCACATTCATTTATTCTGAATTCATTTGACATTATTACGTTGTCAAATTTCTCATGTCATTGTTTCAGAGCTTGCTTGTGACCGTACAAAGATCTAACAAGTTTACACACTTGCCTTTCTTTTTCTGGAACCACAAAATCTTTCGGTTGTTCCATATATGTTTCCTCTTTTAATTCTCCATTTAGATAGATAGTTTTAACATCAATCTGATGTATCTCAAGATTGTACAAGGCCGCTATAACAATTAATATCCTTATTGATATTATCCTTGTAACTGGAGAATATGTACCAAAATAGTCCACTTCTTCCTTTTGCTTGTATCCTTTGATAACAAGTTTTACTTTGTATAAGTCTATTGAACCATCTGCTTTCATTTTTCTCTTAACTATTCATTTACTTCCCAGAGATTTATTATCCGATGGAAGCTTCACTAGCTTCCAAGTATGATTTTGCATAATGGATTCAATTTCAATATTGACAGTCTCTTTCCATTAAGGTGCTTCAAGCGTGGACATAGTTTTCTGAAAGTTTTGGAGTTCATTTTTTAACAAATAAGTCAGAAAATTCGGACCAAATGATTGTGAAGTTCTGACCCTTTTACTGCATCTGGGTTCATCTTCATTTCCTTCTTGGTCTTGACTACTGCCTGCTGCAGTGTCGTAAGTCCTTTTAAGAGGACTTGATTCTCGTGTAGAATTACACGAAAAAATATTTTCAAAAAATCACGCGTTTCTTAATTCAAAAATAGTATTCACGTACATATCCTCAATTTCTGACTTATGTATCAGAAACTGATATGTACTGCTATTATTCGCATATTTAAAAAATATACCGTCAACGAACATTCTGCAATTCATATGACTTTTTATTTGTTTTCTCGTGGGATAACTTGTTGAGAATATTATTCGCAGAAAGCAAAACTTTCCCCCACAAGTTCTGTGAAAACTCAAAATTTATCACCATTATCACCAAAGTTAATGACATGATTCACAAATAAGTATCATTTTCATAACTATTAACACATAATAATGATAAACTCATAATTTAATGACAACACAATATGTTACTGCATCTCTTACGTCATAAGATATTTACAAAATTTATCTCTTTAATTTCAAGAGATAAACCCCGACAAATTATATATCAAATGATAAATTTTTTTAATTTTATAAGAATAAAAAATAATGCTCTTAAACCATGGTTTTATGTTTAGTGCAATAATGACCATGTATCTTTCCAAATAATTGGATACTAATTTTAATAATTAGCTTGTGAGGCATAGTTGTTTAAGAATAATTAAATACGAAAATTAAACTTAAACTTGCTCTTAAATCCACACAAAGATTTAAGTATCAAAATATAGGGCATTTACTCGTATTTTGGTCAAACCCAAATACAATCTATCCTAAAATAATTAATATTAGGATTCTTACTTAATCCAAAATTAGATATAAGTGTAACCACCCAATTTAAGCCCACCATCTTAAAAAAATGAATAAAATGAATATTCATGGGCCATGTCTTAAAATATATGAATCTTGTTATACGTGCTCATATTTTATTTATACGAAGTCAAACCAAATCAACCTCCAGAACATTAATTTGAAAACAAATATAATATCTAAGTATTTTTTTTAAATATGCAAATAAATAATAATTATCATAAACAATATTTGCATATAAAAGGACACACATAAGTGACAAAATATACTCACATAAAATATCAATTAAATTCAGATCATGTAACAAAAATCATTTGTGATAATCTCACAAATTTATAGTATTTATTTCATTTTTTAGCAGTCAAACATGTCATAGAAAATGCCAAGTAAAATTTTCATATTTTAGAAAATTTGTAAACACTTGACCAGAAATAGCAAATTAAATTTAAGTCTACCTAATTAAACCATGCTCAAATCGAAGTTCATACGAAGATTCAAGAGCCAAATAAAGTAATTAATCATTTAAGGCAACCAACCGATGCCTTAAAAACACCAAAATCACAAAGCACTGCGCGAACAGGCGCGATGTTCATTGCCTTCCCAAACCGAGTACGCCGCGTTTGGTTTGGCAAATTTATTTTCCTTTGATCTCCTTCTAATTGCATCCAAACGACCGGAATAAAATACTCTCAGAAAGATATTGAGACAAAGATTTCAAATAGACAAGTCTATCAGATCATACAAGGCCCAAAACAATATAAAGATTTGTTTTTGTTTTTTTGTTTTTTTCAACCAAGCACGGTCTATACAATGAATCGCAGCGAACAAACGCCGCATCATCCCCTGATGCATCATCGTCACTCCAAAAAACAACCGTAGGACTGTTTGGATCCAAGAAATAATCAATTTAGATGAAAAAGACTTAATCTATTATATCTCTTTCAATTTACATCCAAACCATGAAAATAATATACTCTTGGAAAGGTATCAAAACTCACAAAGTTTCAAATTTACACTAAAAGATTTCAATTTTTTTTTTCAATCAGTGAGAACTTACACCACAAAACCTTATAGATATGATAACATGCATATAAATTACAATACAGAAGAATTTCAAAAGAAATGGGGAGTGTTTCACCGAATCACTATTAACACCCATTTCAAGTTAATAACCCAAAAATTTCAAAACAGTAATATCATTCATTATCACAAATTATGTTTCATGTTTATATATATCCACGTTTGGTAAAACCAACGAAAGCCATTCTGGTATTTGATAACAGGATCAAAATTGCATTGTGATTTTCGGATGTAGAGAAGTCTGATATTAAAATAGTAGTTAACCGAATGGCCAAAACACATGCACAAGCAAAAGGCAACAATCCCTCACAGAAATGCAAATATTAAAATCAAGTATTCTTTTATCAGAAAGCAAGCAAATAAAAGAATCTAATGCCGGATGAAATGCCTAATAGGTCTTTAATTTTCTAAGGCAATATCATATCTGCAATAAGAATGCACTGAATTTGATCGAAGAGGAAAAAGTTCCATCAAACATACTTTATCCAAACAAAATTACTGCCAAAGCATTTCCATTAGAAATGGAATAACAAACACGCAGTACATATAGGTGTAAAAAAAATGCCATGTACAGAAAAAGAAACATTTCTGTGCACCAATAGACTGCATATATTTGTACTCTATTGTTCGGATGAGTTTAATCCATAGAAAGATTATGAAAACATCAATAAGCCCAAAATGCACAAAAGCAAACGAAGATCTGTCTTAAGATTGTTGAAAAAATTAGTAAACTTTTTGTGCATTAACGGTAAATAAAATAAAATCATAAAATATGACTTACAGACCGTATGAATATGATGATGCAAGTAGATCAAGACTAGCGTTTGACGCTATGTTCTTAAGACAGATTCGTCCCCGCTACGGTACTTACGGTTTCACAGACGTTTTTCTCCCGTGATACAATGATCTGAATTCCACAAAAGAAGCACTGCAATCGGTGGGCCTGTCGAACCAAACCATATTTTGTATTCTCTTTAACGGACTCCGACACAAAATATATAATGAACTATGTAAACTCTATCTCCTTTAAAACAAAATAGGAACGTCATATATATAGACGTACTCGTGACTATTCAGAATAGTTACGAAACGAAAAGACACTCCTATTCATACCAAATAGGTACCACAAAAATATACACATCTAGAATGGTAATTAATTAATTACCATATTCAATTAATTTTCATTCACATTAAAAATGATTAAATTATTTTTTCCAACATATAATACCTTAAAAGTACTTCATAATTTACCATGCTTGGTTACTATGCCCCTTTGGTATGTAGGTTTTTTCTTTTTATAAACAAAATAGCTTTTAAGTTGTAGTGTATTTTTTAAAAATCACTCATTTTTATTTTTTTTTTAAAAATTATACACTCATCAAACACTCTAATTTTTTTGAACAAACTGAGTATAATAACCTAAATTTAAAAAATAACTCTACTAATAAAAACAAAAAACAATTGTGTTAATAACTCAAACACTACAATTTTAAAAAAATAAGTACATATTAAACATTTTAATAAAATGCAAAAAAATCAATATAAACACTTGTCCCCAATAATCTAATTTTTTTTCTTCCTTTTTTTTGGAATAAATTTAAATTTCTAAAACATTATGCTTTTAGACATCCCAAACAATCCTTCGTTTACAATGAACGATACTACGAAAGCCCAATAGGCACTAGTTAATAGACACATGAGTATAAATTTATTTTAACATCAGTACACTTTTTAATATGAAATCTACCACTTTCACATACAATAATAAATTTTACGCAGAATGTGATCCACCAGAGATGAAATAAATGTAATTGATCGGTAGTAAATGATGAAGGAAGCAATTGAGGGAAAGAGAGAAAACAATACTCACGTGAAAAAACAAACAACAACAGTACCTAGAACATTGTATGCTTTATTATTACAAATAACAAATTTCATGTCCGAAAATCACAACAGAAAATTATAGGAACTTGAAGGGGATGGCCTGAAATTTTGACTCACTGGGCCATGATAAGGCCCAAAGGAAAGAAGCCCAATAAAAACAATAGTTCGGCCATAGGGGAGTCCTAGGGCCGAACTGTTCGAGCTCACAATAAGCGCGAGGTCGGTCAATGACGTCGCGTTAAATGCGCTAACATAGTATTGAATATGATATGACCATGATGACATACCATTAAATGCGATTGGACATGCGTATATCGCTCATTAAGTGCGTTGCATCATTGGGGGAAGCATTTATTACTGGGAGCTAGGCCCTAAAGGACAGATCGAGCTATAAACATTTATGATGATGTGACTAAAGTTCACTTGCCACCGGCACAGATACGGTGACGGGGAGACGAAGACGTTTTGCAGGGGATGTATTGATAGAAGGATGATTAGGGTTTAAAAGAGAGAGAATGAGAGTTCTCCACTATAAAAGGAAAGGGTTTGGAGCCCCTAAAAGGGGGTATGTATGAATTCTGTGAGAAAAAGTCATGTGGTCTTGCCAAATTATTCCTTAGAAACTTTGTGTAACTTCATCATTGGAGTGGCCACCGGTGAGTGGTCGCCAGCTAGCTCACATTTGTTCGCTCTTATAGGTGTTGCTCAATTGATGGAATCAATCGGGTTGGGTACAATCCATCAAAAAAATATAATTTACGGGCCGACCCCATACATTTGGGGCCATTTGTGGGAATCCAGCTAAGAACAGATCACAAAACTGGCAATGGCGACACCTTCAAAGGTGCTCACTGTTCTTAATGAACACGCTACACCAGGCGCTACTGAAAGGCGGAGAGAGCACAAAGAAGGAAGAAAAATAGGCCTACACGCGAAACGGCTAGGACCCTAGAGCATGATCTTGCCAAGGAATCCACACTCCATGCAATCGGGTAAGAGATCATGAGGCTCTGTTCTACCTTGAAGAGTCAAGGACAGGACCCCCAGACCCAAATGGGGAGTTCCCACACCGGAGAACCAAAGTCACCCGAACCAAGATGTAAAGGAGGAAAGGATGCAATCAACCTGGAGCTAGGTCAAATTCACAAGGAGTTTACCAAGCAAGGGGAAGGCTTGAGTATGGAAGGAAGCAGCTACACTCTAAGGAAGCCCAAGAAGGACAAAGATTCTCCACAAGGGGGCGAGGAATCATTGTTGGCATATTATACTACGGCCGAACCAAGCAGCGTCTGGGAAGGAGTGATCACCACGCCATTCGTCGAGCGTATAGATAGGGCCGATCCACCCTACAGTTTCTCGTTACCAAGGTTCAAATCATACGATGGTCTCTCTGATCCGCACACTCATATCAGTTATTACAGACAGATGATGACGTTGCGAAGCAAAAATGATGCCCTCATGTGCAAGGTGTTCCTGCCCATCCTGGAAGAGGCCGGGTTATGGTGGTTCGATTGTCTTTTGCCTCGGTCCATAATTAGCTGGAAGGATTTGTCCAAAGGGTTTGTGGCATGATTCATTACAAACACCAAGATTCTAAAAGAAATAGATTCACTCATGGCGTTACGAAGGGGGAAAATGAGTCGTTACGAGACTACACCAGGAATTATTGAGAGGTGTGCAATGATATCGAAAACTACAATTAAGAGCTGGCGATCGCCTCGTTCAAACACGAGCTCTAATCAAAGGGAAGTTGAAGGCCTCCCTTACCAAAAAGCCACCCACCGTTGATGGGTCGGGTAGAGCAGTATATAAGGGTGGAAGAGGATATGGGTAAATCGGAAGCCCAAGTGAAGCCCAAAGAGAGGAGGCCAAGCCCAGAAAGGCTAAAACGACATAGCCCTACGAGAACGAGGGGGCCAAGTCCAGTACGAATGAGTAAAAGGCCTAGAGCCAAGCCATCTAAAGCGCCGATGAGGCTGGGGGCCAACTCCAGAAGCGCCGTAAACGCGATATTCAAACAATCTATCCACAAAATCTTATCTCAAATCAAAGAAAGACCCTATTTCTAGTGGCCCACAAGACTGCCCAATTCGGTCGTTCAATCAGTAATAGAGCGAGGCATCAGGTGGAAATGCTCCTACTATCGAGAGAGGGGCCACAGGACTGAGGACTACCGAGCTTTCAGGAAACATCTGGAGGATCTAGTGCAACAAGGGCATTTGAAGGAATTCCTAGAGGGGATGGACAGGCAAAAATCCCCTACCACGACGAGGAAGGATCCCTCAAGCAAGGCAGCAAACCACGGTGTCATCAATGTGATTCACAGAATGGTAGGGACAGAGCAACAACACTTCATGAGAGGGAAAATGAAGAAGCTAGGGCACATTGTCGAAGTAATGAAGGTACAAACAGTGAAGGGAAAGAGGCTGAGGTTTGAGGAATGCGGAGGGCAGATTTCATTTTTGGAGGAGGATTTGGAATGAGTGCAACACCCCCACAACGACACTCTAGTAATATCCCTTAGTCTATTGGGTTTCGAAGTCAAGCGAGTGGTGGTCGACCAGGAGAGTTCAGTTGAGATAATGTACTATGACATTTTCAAGAAGCTTGGCCTTTGAGACTGAGACTTAACCCCGTCTCACACACTGCTTGTTTGGTTCTACTCCCAACTAGCCTAACGTTTGGGGAGGATCACCGTACCAGTAAGAATGGGGATGGTCAAGCTCATGGCCAACTTTTTAGTGGTAGACGCACCGTCGGCCTATAATTCCATAATGAGGCGAACATGGTTGCACGAGTTGAAGGCCATCCTCTCTACATATCATTAGATGTTGAAGTTTCCCACTGCAAAAGGAGTAGAGGTTGTGTAGGGAGACCAGGCCGCCTCTAAGCATTGCTTCATGGTGGCCCTAGAAATCGAAGGATGGGTCGAGGAGGTGAAAGTCGTCGAGGCAATTAACGTGTTCGTCCTAGAAGACGTTGGGGGAGAGGCCAGAGATAAAGCCATGGAAGAGCTTGAGACGGTCAGAGTCGACCCCCACAATGAAGAGAAGTTTTTCCTGATCGACTCGACTCTAGCCGATTAGGAAAGAGAGGAGTTACTACGGCTGTTATGGAAGAATTTAGAGGTATTTGCCTGGACTCCATATGAAATGCTGGGTGGACCCCACTTACATCTGTCACGCACTGAACGTCGATCCTACATCTAAACTTGTAAAGCAGAAGGGATGGCGCTCGGTACCACACCACGTTGAGGCAGTGGCCGAAGAGGTATGAAAGTTGCTAGAAGTAGGGGCAAGAAGAGAGGTTCAGTACTTGGAATGGCTGTCCAATATGGTGGTAGTCAAGAAAAAAAGATGGAAATGAAGAGTGTGTATGGATTTTACAAATCTAAATAAAGCCTACCCGAAGGACAGTTTTTCTCTCCCAAAGATTGATCAGATCGTAAACTCAACGGCGGTGCACCAGCGCATGAGTTTTTTTAGATGCGTATTGGGGGTACCACCAGATTGCCATGAACTGTTACAATCAAGAGAAGACCTCATTCATCACCCCCCGAGGTACCTACTGCTACAAAGTCATGCTGTTCGGCCTCAAGAACGCTCGGGCAACCTTCTAAAGAATGATCACAAAGATGCTTACTGAAATACTGAGGAAGACGATGGAGGCCTACATAGACGACATGGTGGTAAAATCAAGGATAAAGGAGGACTATTTGGCCGACCTATAAAGAATCTTTGACATTCTCAAAACTCACTGCCTGCGCCTGAACTTGGCAAAATGCACGTTTTGGGTCGATTCGGGGAAATTTCTCAGGTTCTTAGTCACTAACTGAGGGATCGAGGCTAGCCCAGACCAAATTAAAGCAATCCTAGGAGTCCAAGGCCGATCACTATGAAAGAGGTACAAAAACTAACATGGATGACCACTGCCTTGAACAGGTTTATAAGCTGGGCTCCGGACAAGTGCAGACCGTTCTTTCTGACACTAAAAAAATTAGATAAGTTCAGTTGGAACAAAGATTATGACCAAGCGCTCAAGGATTTGAAAGCATATATGTCCTCTCCGCCGTTGCTCTCTACCCCAAAAGATAGGGAGGTCCTGTATCTCTATTTGGCGATATCCTTGCATGCTGTCAGCTCGGTGCTCATAAATAAGGGAAGAAGAAAAGTAGCAGATGCCTGTCTATTATGTCAGCCATACTCTTTCGGGATCAGAGGTAAGATACTTGTCGTTGAAAGCTGGCTTACGTGCTGGTCATTGCATCACGAAAGTTACAGCACTACTTTCAAGCACACGCTATCATTGTACTTACAAATATCCATTGAAGGCCGTATTCTCGAAAGTCGACCTGAGAAGAAGGATGATCAAGTGGGCCGTTGAATTAGGAGAACATAACATAAGCTTCCAACCCAAAATCGTAATCAAGGCCCAGGTACTGGCTGATTTTGTTATCGAATTTTCAAAAGCAACCAAGAAACTGAAGAGAAAGAGGAGGCCGAACTCATTGAACCACCGAGCTCGGAGGGGCTCTAGAGGTTGCATGTGGATGGGGGCTTCCAACACCAGGGGATCAGGAGTGGGGACGGTCCTCACTTCCCCAGATGGTTTGATAATAGAGCAAGCTCTGCGACTTGGTTTCGACGCCTCAAACAATGAAGCTGAATATGAAGCACTACTGGCAAGGCTTGGCGTGGCGAGGAAGCTCGGCATCATTGCCCTAGAAGTTCTCAGTGATTCCCAACCCATCGTTAACCAGCTGAAAAAGGAATATAAGGCAAAGGACGACTAAATGGCCAAATACCTCCAAAGGCCACGGAAGCCATGGGAAGATTTGCCACGATCAAGATAGAGCAGGTAGGACGAGCGAACAGTATTCATGCAAACACTCTGGCTAGCCTTGCTTCGGCAACAACAGGAAGCAGGGAGAGGACGGTGGTGGTGCAATTCCTCCCAAGTCCGAGAATAGGTAACTCAAACGAAGAGCAACGGGAGGTCCTCTCAACAGAGCAACCGTCGTCCTAGATGGATCCCATTGTGTCATTCTTAAAAGATGGCGTGTTACTGCCTGAGAAGAAGTAGCTACACAAGGTTAGGCTAAAGTAGCCCATTGTTGGATCTCTCAAACTGACAAATTGTACCATCACTCCTACATGGGACCATGTCTTTTGTGTGTACATCCTACCCTAGTGGAAGACCTTCTCTATGAGATCCATGATGGGATCTGTAGCAGTCATATGGGGGACAGTCGCTTACCCATAGGACAATTTTTCAAGGATACTGGTGGTCTTACATGAAAAAGGATGCTTAGCAATATATGAAAAATGTGAAAAATGTTAGCTCTTTTTCCATTTTATCCACAAACCCGTAGGGAAGTAAAAACCACTAAGCAGCCCATGGCCGTTCGCGCAGTGGGGGTTGAATATCATTGGCCCATTCCCTAGGTGGTTGGAAATAGAAAGTTCATGGTGGCAACAACGGACTACTTCACCAAATGGATTGAAGCCGAGCAACTCGCGAACATAAGAGAGTTCAACATGAAAAAATTTGTATGGAAAAATGTCATCACCAGGTTTGGGATCTTCCATGCCCTCATTTTCGACAATGGCACATAGTTCTATGGAAAGTTATTTCAAAGATTTTGTGCCGAGCTCAAAATAGAGTTCTATAACTCCACCCCGACATATTCTCAATGCAATAGATAAGCAGAGGCTTCAAACAAAACCATCAAGCTGGGATCAAGAAGAGACTAGACAAGGCAAAGGAAAGATGGGTCGACAAGCTCCCCCACGTGCTGTGGGCTTACCGAACAACTCTGCGTAGATCCATTGGAAAAACTCCTTATTCAATGACCTATGACAGCGAGGCCGTGATACTGCTTGAGATTGGCCTCCCAACCATGAGGACCGACGAATTTAATGTTGAGCAAACTAGGGAGCTATTAGCTAAAGAGCTTGACCTAATTGAGGAATGAAGAGAGGAAGCACTACTTAGGATCAAATCCTATAAGCAAGAAATGAGCCGGGATTATAACAAAAAGGTTAAACCAAAAGAATTCGGCCCTGGGGATCTAGACCTAAGGAAAGTTATAGGTAACAAAAAGTACTAGGGGAAGGAAAGCTGAGGCCAAATTGAAAAGGGCCATACAGGGTTAGAACAGTTATAGGCTCTGGTGCCTATTATCTTGAAGACACATACAGGAAAAGGGTTCATCGGCCATGGAATTCAACTAGTCTAAGAATTTTTAATCGTTAAGTACTTTGTATTCCACAAACTTGTAGTATCACTGAATGATTTTCCCTACGAGAGGAAGCCCATGTTTCGTCTTTTTCATAACTTCTAGGGTTTCTAAATAACCCCTCGGCAAAGGAAGGCCAGCTCGGCCATGAGAATAGAATATCCTTTCAGGAGTTAGAACAACTCCCAGGGTTTCTAACAATCCCTCGGCGAAGGAGGGCTAACTCGGCCACGAGGATAGAACATCCTCTTAGGAGTTAGAACAACTCTTAAGGTTTCTAACAATCCCTCGGCGAATGAGGGGCCAGCTCAGCCACGAGGATAGAACATCCTATTAGGAGTTAGAATAACTCTCAAGGTTTCTAACAATCCCTTGGCAAAAACGGGCTAGCTCGGCCACGAAGATAGAATATCCTCTCAGGAGTTAGAACAACTCACAGGGTTTCTAACAACCCCTCGGCGAAGAAGGGCTAGCTCGGCCACGAGGATAAAATATCCTCTCATGAGTTAGAATAACACCCAAGGTTTTTAACAACCCCTCGGTGAAGGAGGGGCCAGCTCGGCCCCAAGGATAGAACATCCTCTCGAGAGTTAAAACAACTCACAGGGTTTCTAACAACCCCTCAGCGGAGGGCCAACTCGGCCACGAGGATATAACATCCTCTCAGGGGTTAGAACAACTCTCAGGGTTTCTAACAACCCTTCAGTATAGGGCCGGCTCGACCACGAGGATAGAATATCCTCTCAAGAGTTAGAACAACTTCTAGGGTTTTTAACAATCCCTCGGTGAAGGAGGGGCCAACTCGGCTATGAGGATAAAACATCATCTCGGGGGTTAGAACAACTGCCAAGGTTTATAACAAACCTTTGGTCGAGGGCCAGCTCGACCACGAGGATAGAACATTCTTTTACGGGTTAGAATAACTCCCAGAGTTTCTAACAATCCCTTGGCGGAGGGTCATCTTGGCCACGAGGATAAAACATCCTCTTAGGAGTTAGAATAACTCCTAAAATTTCTAACAACCCCTCGGCCTAAGAATGGGCATCCCTAAGTTCGGTTTAGGGTCAAAGCGCAACGAGGTAAATAAATACATGATAGCTCGGTCAATAGGAAGGGGGCATGCATAACAACGAGCACGATAAAAGAAAGAAGGACAATCTTAAACAAGAATTTCATTTCCATTTCATAAAGGGAAGTAGATAATAGGGAGTACGACCTTAGAAGGGGAAAAACGATCGAAACTCCAAACTTCACAAAAAAACAAAAGGGAAGAAAATTATAACATTAGAAAGAGAAGATGAAAAATAGAGCAGCACAGAGCACCGGGGCACCACCACGCTTAGGATTAGCTGACATCTACCACTTTGACCTATTCCCTGTTGCCCCCATCGTTGCTGTCGTTGGGAATTTCCACCACCTCCTCGCCATCAAAGGCGTGACGACTGGCGGTGATATCCTGAACATCTCTAGGATAGGTGGGAGGAAGCTCTGGGGCAGCCTCATGGTCGGTTGGTTCGGTCTCAGCCACCTGCTCCTCGGCGACTACAGCGGCGTCATTAAGAGTCAGGGGCTCGCTCCACAGGGGTGAATTCAGCGAAACTCTATCTCTCTCTAAGTCCCACTTGTAGCCAATAGCAAGGAGTTTGGCTCTAATGCTGATGACCTCTTTAGTAAGGTGGGCTTCGCATTCGTCCTAGCCTTATTGCCACACCTGGTCTTCTTTCTCTGTTCTCAAGGCCTCTAGGTCAACGGTGGTTTTCTTTTGGATTTGTGCTTCGGCCTGGGCAGCCGTTAAGAGTTATTTAAGCTCAACCATCGAAGTGGCGACTTTTTCTTTTGATTTCTTGGCCTCTTTTTTGAAGGGCTTAAGTCTCGCCTACAACCCCTGGTATGTCGAGGTGGTTATAACCTGATCGGCTTCTAGGTCTTTTAAACGTTGCCTCACTTGGGTTAGAGCCTTGGTAACACGTTTGGTTTCTCGGGATAGCTCGGCAAAGCAGTCGTGAAGGATGGTAACGGCCTGAATTTGCTACATAATGAAACACAGAGAGGGAGGTCAAACGCCAAAAAAAAGGGGGGGTGATAAAAGTGGATGAAAAACTTACTCCGGCGCCGAGCTGAAAGACCTTGTCAAAGAGAGCTGGGAAGGACAAGGCGGAGTGGTTAGCAACATCGAGTGGCAGGGCCAGCCCTCGTACCAGACTGTGAGCAACGTCTCCCGACTTGGAAGAGTTGTTGACATTGATTTGACGCCCAAAGACAATTAACTCTAGGAGCCATAGGGGAGAGGCTTCAGTCTCCCTCTCCGGGTTGACCTCGGTAGCAGAAGTGTCGTCTCTCCAAATTAGGCGATGGCGTTGAGCGGGTTGTTCACTAGGGGGAGGAGAGCTCGGCAAATTAGTTGCCCCGATGGCGGTCGTTGAAGGGGCGTGGGTCGGCTCTGAGGCAGAAAGCGAAGAAGGAGTTTGAGGAGCTGTCTCTTGTTGTGGAGGTGGAGGAGCCGAGATCCTTATGAGGGGAGTGGTGAAACTGCTGGTAACATTACGGCCCAGCACGGCAGACCTCAAGTCGAAGGTCCTTGGCGCAGCATGGCTTCTTCTTTGGCTGAACGAGGAGAACGAGGCAAAGGCGAAGAAGGCGAGTCTGGTTGCTGAGCTTCCCTATGCTGAATGACCCCACAGTAGCTCGGTAGTCAAGCAGGTTCGAAGCCGAGCAGGTCCCTCTGACGTTGAGGCAGCGTTGTACCTCAGCAAGACTAGGTTGTCTCTTCTTCTGTCTAGCTAAGGAGGCAGCTGCAAGAAGAATACAGAAGATACATGAGGAATAACAATAAATGTATAAGGGAAGAAGAAAGTAAAGTAAATAAAAAGGAATAACGGCCGAACCGATTTGGACTCCTTAGGACCCTTGGAATCGAACGGCCAGCAAGTCCAGCACAGTTGGGTAGGAACTCAAAATCTCCTCCCACTAGGATGTAGTCATCGCCGTGCTTATCCGAGTCAAGGAGAACATGCACCATCTGCTGGGCAACGCTTTTTTGGCGAAGGTAGTGGGTACCATCTTTGTAAGCAATGGTATAACTATGAATTATTTTGAGAATGCCGAGATTCAAATCTTATCGCTGATTGATCTCGGCCACCCCCGTTACTATTCTGATAAAGTTAATGGAGACCTAACGAGGGGTAAGACGGCAGGTGGCTAGCATCTCCCTTAGGAGGGGGTCGATGGGGAAGCGGACCCTAGCTTCCATGATGGATGCAATGGGAAATCCCACCTCATTTTCCCTAGGGAGGAAAGGAGACCCGAGAACATCTGGATCACAGTAACAAAGTGTGACCAACGGGGGGATACGGTATCTAGTTCTAAAAGCGGCAAGAGCCGAGGGTGTGTCTACCTCCTTTACGAACTTGCCTTTTTTGGTCATGGATTCGTTTGAGTCTTATATACGGTAAGAGAAGGGGGTGGTTTTCTTTAATAAGAGAAAGTGAAGGAACAGAAAATGACCTATGATGCAAAAAATCCAAACCCAAAAACGATCAAGGTAAAAACAAGAGCCTAAACTCACGAACCCAACAAAGAGACAATGGGAGGATAGGAAGGGAAGAAGTGAGGAAACATAAAAAAAAAAATCAAAAGTAAAAACTTACTAGATAGAAAGCAAAGTTGGCGATGGAGAGCGATGATTGTTCTGACACACGGTGGTGATGAGAGTCGTCGGGAGTGTCATGTGGCAGTAGCGGAGTTGGCCGGCGGCAATGGGGCATGAAGATTTAGCAGTGGGGAAGGGAGGAGGAAATTCTGAGAGATTCGAGAGTTGCAAAAGTTGCAGAAGGGAGAAATGAGGCCACGAGCCCCATTTATAAAGGGGGTCTCTCCCATAAAGACCAAACGCCGATAGCCTTCTTAGACAGGCCAAGCGGCGCCTGCCCATCATTGGGAAAGCGCAAAGCACCCGGGTCGGGAGCCATTGCGTTCTAACACGTGGTAGGAAGCTAGTGACACTTAAAAGTCATTTTAATTGATGGCGGCGGTGCACTCAACGAGGTCCGAGAAAAAGGTGAGGTTAGGAAGGGAACCGCTCCCCTAATGCAAGAAAAAAGAAAGCTGAGGGGCAAAGGAAGGGGGTGGGCCGAAACTTTGACCCATTCTGCCATGATAAGGCCCAAAGGAAAGAAGCCCAATAAAAATAGCAGTTCGGCCCTAGGGGATTCCCAAGGCTGAACTGTTCGAGCTCACAATAAGCGTGAGGTCAGTCACTAACATCGCGTTAAATGCGCGGACATAGCATTGAATGTGATGTGACCACGACGGCTGTGAAACCCTGACCCATTCTCCTTTTTGGTATTTTTCGACGCGTGCTTACTATTTTTGTTTCAGCATGTTCATACGCGTTTTTATACATGTTTGGATTTAGATACGCATGCACGGTTGGTTCTTGGGGGCGTTGGGCGCTCGGTTGCGAGTTTCAAAAAAAGAAAAAAGAAGAAGATATTTTCATGGCCTATAAATATCTGGCGTTAGATATTTGTAAAAAATATTTTAAAAATTTCTCAGCTAAGTTTTCTTGTTGTCTCTCTGCCTTCTCTCTAACATCTTGGGGGCTCGAGGCTCCATTTTTGACAATCCAATGGTAGATCCCTGCTATTGGCATCGGGAGCTATGCGTTCATCCAAACAAAATTTCATTCCAATGAAGTTTAGCTTTGCACGTGGATCGAGGCATAAAGTTTTTAACTCAACAAGGAAGGATCCTAGACTCTTATGTCTTATAAGGGCGCTACGTGTAATCATGTGTATTTTTACCATTTTAAAATGCATGAAATCTCTTTATGTTTTAAACGTTGGTTTTGGGGGTTAAAACCATTTTTCGTCGATTTCGATTGGATGAAATCAAGTGTCGAGTGTTTTTTTCGAAATTTTGGTGTTAGGCTTGGGCATGTGTGTGTCCGAGGGCGTTAAATGGGAGTTTAGAGGCTTCGTTTTGGGCTCAGATGGGCTGAAACAATAGCTCGGAGTCGTTTTCACCTGGGTTTAGTCGACTGGATCGTGAAGGTTAGTTGACTGACATGTGCTTTTTGGGAGTTTTTGCGAGATTCCAGTGGCTTGTATGGGTCGACTGGATGGGGTCTAGTCGACTGGGTCCTGTGTTGAGCGTTTGGGTGTTTTGGTGGTTTAGGTTGGTCGTGTGGTGTTCTCTCAGTCAATTGGATTATGGGGCTCGATCGACTGTTCTCCTCTAGTAGTTTTTCAGTTGATTGGATTATAAGGTCCTGTCAATTGAAGTCATGAGGAGGGTGTTGGTCATGTCATGCGGGTGTTGAGGCACGGACGTGTGCGTGGTGGTTAGTGCATCGTTGGGTGCGGTATGTGTGGGTCTGATGTTTGTTTTTAAGGTGGTTTCTGGTGAGAACCGTTTTCTGGGAGATTCAGGTGTTGGTCTCTGGATTAGATTTTGATTTTCTACATCGTTGGTTGTCCCGGCGAGTGGACGGGTCATTCAGGTGAGCGAATGATGACTATGTGGCATGTGATGTCATGTCGGGTTATATGGCGTCATTTTGTGGAATGCCATGGTTATATGTGTTTCTGTGCTTATAGAACTATGATTAGTTTTATTCTTGCATGTTGTAAGACGGGTATGTAGTCCTACGTGATCTTATGTAGTCTTGAAGCATTTAAAGCTTTGGTTTTGTAAATGCATATGTTGATTCGGTGTTATCCTATAGTATTCAGTGTTATCATGTAGTATTCGGTATTATTTCGTAGTATTCAGTATTATCCTATAGTATTCGGTGTTATCCCGTTGTATGTGGTGTTATCCCGTGGTGTGCGGTATTATCCCGTAGTATACGATTTTACCCCATGGTGTACAGTTTTATCCCGTGGATGTATGTTTGTGTAGGGATCGTCATCTCTGTGTTAGGATTGTTATTAAGGTTTGTGAGAGTTGGATTTGTGTTGTATGTGGGGCTCGTAGGAGTCTTGGCTCGTAAGAGTCTATTTTTGTTGGTGAAGTATTGTGCTATATCTATATATCAAGTTATTTTTTAGACTCTGGTGAGTCGTGATACAAAATCGTTTTCAAAATTGTTTTCTTTGAGACTCTTAGGAGTTCTCGTGTAAAACCGTTTTTCAACAGTTTTCTTCTCGAGCTCGTATGAGTTCAGATATAAAACTATTTTTATGGCTTGTGTGAGCCGAAAACTACACCTGATTTTTTGAGCATGTTTGGTTTATATTGCATGCTTGTCTAGTTTTTGCTAAATTTTGGCTCACGGTGTGGAATTGAAAATATTTTTTAGGAATCGGTCACGCAGGTTGATTTGGGGTTGCCGGTTGGAGGCGGAAGACCGATAGTCTTCCTTTTTGTTCTTTTGATCATCTATGCTATAACATGTATCGGTGTTGGAACCGTGTTCTGTAAGCTTTTTTGGCAAATATATTAAATGCATGTATGCTTTAATTTGTGAGCAAACATCGGGTTTGGCGGTTTATATGGTTGCTTTTAGGCGTTTCACATGACTTGGAGTTTGGGGCATGATGACGGCATATCATTAAATGCGATTGGACAGGCGTATTTCGCCCATTAAGTGCGTCGCATCCTTGGGTTAAGCATTTATTGCTGGGAGCTCGGCCCTAAAGGACAGACCGAACTATAAACATTTATGATGATGTGACTAAAGTTTTCCTGCCACCAGCACAAATACAGCAGCGAAGAGACGGAGACATTTTGTAGGGAATGTATGTCAAATAGAATGATGATTAGAGTTGAAGAGAGAGAAGGAGAGTTCTCCACTATAAAAAGGAAGGCTAGAAGTCCCCAAAAGGGGTATGTATGAATTCTATGGGAAAAAATCCTATAGTCTTGCCTAATTATTCCTTAGAAATGTTGTCTAACTTCATCATCGGAGTGGCCACCAGCGAGTGGTCGCCGACTAGCTTACGTTTGTTCGTTCTTGTAGGTGTTGCTCCATTGATGGAATCGATCGAGTTGGGTACAATTCATTAAAAAAATATAATTTACGGGTTGACCACGTACAGAACAAATCAAACTTTTATTAAATTTAAAAAATGAATTACAATCTCTGAAAGAATTTTTAAATCAAAGAAACAAAATTATCTGATTTTTCTCTTCAAATGTTGACTCGAGGGTTTGACAGCGTGTTCTTATATTAAAAGGCGAAATATCATCCAAGTTTGGCAGAGAATCATGAAACTTGGTTGAGAAAGATTTTCAAGGCTTCAAGGCAATATTTGCAGAACTCTCTATATTATTTTATAACTCCAAGTGTTAAATATAAAACTTATTTTCTATCTGGTAGAGAAGGCTTATTTATAGGAGTGTAGGGGACAGAGTTTTGAAGAGACCTAAACTCTTAATGATTATATCTATTTTATTTATTTTTAAAGAGATAATTATTTAAATTTATAATTATCTTTTTTATTTATTTATTTAAAGAAATAACTATTGAATTGCATAATTATCTTTAATTTAAAGAGATAATTATCTAGTAACATAATTATTATTATTTATTTATTTAAAAAAAATAATTATATACTTTTAATTTAATTTAGAAAATATATTTATTTTTTTTCTCTTGTGTAATTTTCACGTGCCAAGTGACTTAATTTAATTAACTAAAGTCTTGTTATATAAAAAAATACACTATTTTACACGTAGTGAAATGTAATTGAGACAACTACAAAATTTAATTTGAAATCATTTTAACACGTGACAATATTTGATTTACCAATAATTATGTTAAATTTTAGGATCATGGAGCACGTGTTAATTTGTGATAGGCTAAAATTTACATGTCCACAAATGCCCACTCGATACTTGCTTATATTTACGTGAGAAAGTCTCGAATTCTTTTTTTTTCTTTTCCTTTTTGAAAAAAGAAAAAAAAAATAATCTCATGAACCTTCTCATGATAATTGAACTTCTTGTCCAACAAGGATTTCTCCTTGCACTAGGAGGTTCTATCGGGTTTATGGCTCCCAGCTTGGCGAGAGAGAGAGAGAGAGAGAGAGAGAGAGAAATATCCCACTTCTGTTAAACTTCTTTGTAATCTCCACACGTATGAATTCTTTGTCCAATCCAGTGTGGATTGTAGAATTAAAGTAGGATTGCATCACTTCTATGAATAATATTTGAAGAAGATTTATCCCTTCACCACCATTATTCGAAGTCCCCCAGTATCGAAACCAAACCTCAAACATTCAAAATCAAGAAACTTGGAGTCTCCAAATTTTTATTTGTTCTTTTTTTCCTTCTTTTTTTTAAAAATAAAGAAGAGAAAAAAAATATACAAACTTTTGATTTTAAGCAATTAGCCTTCTCAAAGACTTCTGACAAGAGGTGCAGTGGAATTGGTTTTTATACTTTCAGTGGAAATCCCACCGAAGAAGCCTTTTTGAATCCTTTGCCTACTAGAAATCCTTGTTCAATTAGTCAAATTGATTTAGAATCACAGCTACATTTCACCTCTTTGTTTTATAAATTGATGGCACGAACACACTTTATTCGCTCAGTCCAGACGTCCATTCCGTAGGGAAAAAGTTGAAACAGCAAGGCTTTTCATGGCAATATCTCTTCTTTTCGTTGAATTGCAGAAGATGATCTTCTTATTAGCACTATTTAATGCTTTCTTTAAATAGCATTGCTTTCCACATTCTACATTAAATGTGCAGCGAAGGAATTTTATTATTAAGCTAATGTTTGCACTAGCTTTTTTTAAAAATTTTTAGGCTTTTTGACTTTTTTTGTAAAAAAATAAATATAAAAATATATTTAAAAAAAAAGTCAAAAAAAGTCACCAAAAACCAAACCAGTTAACTTTTTTAAAGGCTCAACCTTTAAGTTAAACTAGGCCAAACATAGGCTAAATCCTCTCTTCTTTTTTTTTATGTTCAACTTTTACACAGTTTTATGATTCAAATCGTTTATATTATAGATTTCACTGAGTATATCATTCTTGCAAAAAATTAGATTTATTAACAATTATTATCTATATGATTTGATAACATTTATTTTTTAAAAAAACATAAATAACTGAGTATAATTTTTTAAAAATTAACTAGTTAAATATGATCAAATCATATAACTAACTATGTTCAAAAAATCTAATTTTTTGTGTAACCAATGTACTCAACTTGATCGATGATATAAACGGTTTAAATCATAAGATGAGAGGCTTGCAAGAGGATTAGTAGCCTATCAGAAGATTTTTGTTTTCTTTTATTTCTTATTTTTATTTTTTCATGATTATGGTCTACAAAATGCTATTCCTTATTTTTATGTTTATTTGTGTAACACTTGAAAAGAAAAGAAAACAAATGTATAAATTCATTCAATTGACTCATTAGTCATTAGAAGAAAGGATACGTGAAGACAGAAAAGTAGAGAAAAGAAAAGAAAAGAAAAGAAAGGATTACGTGTTTTACTCAAATTATGGTCATGATTACGTGTTTTCATAAATCATTCTTTTTCTTTGTGTTTCAATTCACAATCTCAAAAAGGAAGCAATCAAAATGGTTGGATTGTTTATGATTTTGTAAATGTCAAATGCAAAATAAAATATGAGCACCTGGTGGCCATAAAAACTGTATAAGAAATATGAAATACAGAGACATATAATGGCATATCTATTAAATTAAGGAAATAAAAAATACATGACAACAAACTAAGATTCTCCCAAAAAAGAAATGCAGAAAAATAGAAAATATAGAGCTTAGCTGTCAAAACTGTCTAAATGCGTGTCGACATCTCCAAGGTACATACGCATGAAGCGGTAAAATGCAATCATCAACCCAATGACTACGTGAAGCCTTGAGCAGGTCAACTTGTCACAAAATTCACTCATCCTTAACAAAAGGGTGGCTATTGCTATGCAAGTTTGATCCAAATGATGACATTAGTTGAGGTAGCAATCATGGGTATTATTAATTAAGAGTATCTGAATGCACAAGAAATTTAATATTAAAAAAGAATTGATATAGAACTCTATTAGTCTCCTTTATAGTATACCTTCATTACAATCTTATTATCTTCTTCACTGCTCAGGTTTTACTTTTGTTGTTTCTCTGTATAAATGTCATTCTCATGGGCAACATAGTTAAAAGTTAAAATATTGTACAGCATAAGTCGTCTGAACCAACAAGAAATTAATAATAAAATTGGCAACACACTGCGAATCAATTTTACTTGACTAAGTTGGGCTCGAGGTTTTAAATAGCGGTGTAAGGATATGTACATGTGTCGGTGATACGGCCAATATATTGATAACTATTCAGTGGTCCAAAATTCTAATCCGATACGCATTGACTGATATTTCAAACCTTGGTTGGGGTATAGTGTCGACACCTTGTAACATAGTTTTAAATGAATCTTATTGGTATATTTAAACAACAACAATGAACTCACCATGCAACAAATCTGTTTCCTTAGAATTACGTATGGAAATGTTGTAATTATAAAGAGAAGCAGCATTTCATATAGGTGCAAGAAATCAAAACTGTGCCATTAACATATTATCAGGCATGCATAATCCATTCTTTTAAAAATAAAGTTTGAAGAGATTGCATTACTTTGGCTAAAGCAGAGAAAGAGAGTAGGTTGAATTAGACTGTTGAGATTCTATTACTCGGTTTTAATATTTTTAATTCATGTGGGGCACACAGCGTTTGACGAGATTGCCTAACTACTGTTAGCCCCGTTACACTAGCTTCACATGCTTATGTTGTTCCTTTTTTTTGGGGGGGGGAAATCATTCTTCCTATGGTGCTTGGCAATTAATTTTTCTTGCTTTTCTCCAGTTAGTCTTGGATTCACATCGCTGGGTCCCCT